>PITA01004141.1:0-42699 GCA_004023965.1 Spilogale gracilis | reverse complement strand
TTTTTTTTTTGAGTCCTCTCTTTTTTGATGCGTCTAAGGGTCTATCAATTTTGTTGATCTTTTCAAAGAACCAGCTCTGGTATCATTGTTCTATTCTGTTTTTTAGTTTCTATGTAATTTATTTCTTCCCTAATCTTTATTTCCTTCTACTGGTTTTAGATTCTGTTTTTCTTTTTCTAGCTCCTTTAGGTGTAAGGTTAGGTTGTTTGAGATTTTTCTTGCTTCTTGAGGTAGGCCTGTATTGCTATAAACTTCCCTCTTAGAACTTCTTTTGCTGCATCCCAGAGATTCTGGACTGTTATGTTTTCATTTTCATTTGTCTCCATGTATTTTATTTCTTCTTCTTCTTCTTCTTTTTTTTTTTTTTTGGTTGTTGTTGTTGTTGTTGTTGACCCATTCATTGCTTAGTAGCATGTTGTTTAACCTCCAGGTATTTGTGCTCTTTCCAGATTTTTTTCTTGTGGTTTGTTTCTAGTTACATAGCATTGTGGTCAGATTTTTTTCTTGTGGTTGATTTCTAGTTACATAGCATTGTGGTCAGAAAAGATGCTTGAGATTGTTTCAATCCTTGATGTCTCAATCTTTCTGAATTTGTTGAGACTTGTTTTGTGGTCCAATATGTTATCTATTCTGGAGAACGTTCCATGTGCACTTGAAAAGAATGTGCATTCTGCTGTTTTAGGGTGGAGTCCAAGACCCTATTTTTACAAGTGGTCTGTGAACCCTCACAGGCGGTGTTCTTAAAGACCAGATTTCTTTCTTTCCTTTTAAGATTTTATTTATTTATTTGACAAAGAGAAACACAGCTAGAGAGGGAACAGAAGCAGGAGGAGTGAGAGAGGGAGAAGCAGGCTTCCCACTGAACAGGGAGCCCAGTGTGGGCTCGATCCCAGAAGTCTGGGATCATGACTTGAGCCAAAGGCAGATGCTTAATGACTGAGCCACCCAGGCACCCCTGAAGACCAGATTTCTAATAGCAGTCTGTTTAAGGCAATTCAGGCTTTTTTTCATCATGCTCTCCCAAATTCTACCATCCTCTACCCACTGCCTACTTCCAGAGGCAATTCCATCAAGTTTTTGTTACAGTAGCACCTTATTGTCAGATACCAAAATCTGTATTGGTTCTTTATTGTTACCATAACAAGTGATCACAAATGGTAATGACTATTAAAACATCCATTTATGATCCCGTGGTTCTGTAGGTTAGACAGAAGACTCACAGGCTAAAGTCAGAATGTTAGCAAGACACTGATGCTTACTAGAGGTTTTGGGGAAAGAAATTGCTTTTAATCTTAATTGAATTGGTGGCCAAATTCATTTCTTTGTGGTTAATGATCAGTAGGTCTCTCTTTCTTTAATGACTGTCAGCCAGGGGTAGGTCTGTGTCATGTAAGGCAATATATTCACAGGTTCCATGGAAGAAGCCTGAACATCTAGGTTGCCATGCTGCCTGCCAGACAGATGGTAACTGAAATGGATAATTTACTGGCTAGACGTAGCAGCAGACTAGAAATGCTAACGAAAGAGTGAAGGAGTTAGTGAATTTGAAGACAGAGCAATAGAAAGTAACTAATTTGAAGAACACAGATTAAAGAAGAATAAACAGCTTCAGAGAACTGTGGGGTTCTATCAACTGGTATACCACTTGATATGTAATTGGAATTCCCGAGGGAGATGTGAGAGACTGGGGCAGAAAAGCTATACAAAGAAATAATGAACAGATTTCCCAATATGCATTAATTCTAGCAGAGCAAGATTCATTTAACAATCAAAAACCAACATAACAAAAAAAAAAAAAAAAAAAAAAAAAAAAAAAAAAAAAAAAAAAAAAAAAAAAAAAAAAAAAAAAAAAAAAAAAAAAAAAAAAAAAAAAAAAAAAAAAAAAAAAAAAAAACCAACATAACATTCCTCATTTAAAGAATAAAGGAGAGTAATCTCAATATCGTAATGGATGCAAAAAAAAACAACATTTGATAAAATTCAGTGACAATTTATGATTAGAAATCTCTTTTCAAAGAAAGAATGGAAGGGAACATCAGTATTCTGATAAGGGTACCAAAAAGTCTCCAGTAGACTTCATACTTATGGTGGACTATTAAGGATTTCCTCTTGAGATTATAAATAAACAAGGAGTATATATATGTAATATATTTAAATTATATATTTAAATTAAAAAAATATATTTTTTTAAAGCAGCATTTTACGGGAAGTCATATTTGGTGCAATGAGTCAAAAAAAATCTTAAGGATTGGTTAGAGGACATAAAACCGTCTTTGCTGACAACATGAATGTGTATATAGAGAATATAAAATCTGTATTGTTGTCAGAATTGATACATGAATTTATCAAGGTTATTGGATAGGTCAGATTCCAAAACTGACCTTTCTTTCTATGTTCCAGCAACCAGTTGGTAAAATAAGATTTTGAGGGGTGCCACGGTGGGTCAATCAGTTAAGCGCTCTGACTCTTAATTTCAGTTTAGGTCATGCTATCAGTGTTGTGAGACCACAGCCCACACCTGACTGCACTGGGTGTGGAACCTGCTTAGGATTATCTTTCTCCTTCTGCCCCTCCCCCAACCTACCCACTCCTTTTTCTACCTTTCTAAATAAAATAAAATGCATTTTTTAAAAAGATGTATTTATTTGAGAGAGTGTGCGTGCACATGAGCGAGGGGGAAGGGCAGAGTGGGAGAAAGGGGGGAGGTAGATTCCCTGCTGAGTGAGGGGCCTGACATGGAGCTCAGTCCCAGGATCCTGAGATCATGACCTGAGCTAAAACCTAGGGTCAGATGCTCAACCCACTGAGCCACCCAGGTGCCTCAGAATAAAATAAAATTTTGAGGGGTGCCTGGGTGACTCAGTGGGTTGAGCATCTGCCTTCAGTTCAGGTCATGATCCCAGGGTCCTGGGATCCAGCCCTGTGTTGGGCTCTCTGCTCAGTGGGGAACCTGCTTCTCTCTCTCTCTCTCTCTCTCTCTCTCTCTCTCTCTCTTGCTTTCTCTGTCAAATAAATCTTAAAAAAAAAAAAAAGTTCACCATAAAAAATAAGTAAAACAAAATTGTGAAAAGATGGTACTATTTGTTTTGAAATCAAATCCTTCAGAATAAATCTACCTCAAATTGTGTACATTTCTGCACAAAACTATAAAATGTTATTGAAGTATCACCTGAATAAATGGAGGGATATATCCGGTTCTTAGATTGGAATATTCAATACTATAAAGACGTCACGTCTTATTTTGATCTGTGGATCCAGTGCACCCCTAAGCAGAATCTCAGGTGGCTTCTTTTAAATACACACATTGACACAGAAATGCACACATTTGTGTGTCAAAAGGCAAACCAAGGATACCTCCAGTACTGCTATTAAGTCCAACAGGAAGGAGTCCGAATGTCCCAGAATGTTAGAATCAAAGAATAAATTGTGGTGTATTCGTACAGTCAGTAGTGTACAACAGAAATGAACAAAGTCATATTAATACAACCACATGGATGAATCTCACTGAGTCACACACAGATACATTCTGCATTGTTCTGTTTGAATTAATTTGAGACTTAGTAGGCATAACTGATCTCTAGCCATAAAAGTCAAATTTATCTTTAGGGCGGAAACACAGTTGTGCCTGGGAGGTGGCATGTGGGGGCTTGAGATAGTCATCTCATCATTGTAGCTTTGTAATAATTCACCTAGGATTTAGTTACTCCTGTTGTAGAACAAATTGCTGAAAAACTTAACTGGATTCAAAGGACAAATTCTTATTCCCCCACATGGTTTCTGTAGGTCATGGGTTCCGGAGGGCTCTTAGCTGTTTCCTGCTTGAAATCATTCACAAGGTTGTAATCAAGATGTTGGTCGGGCTTGCAGTCATTGGCAGGCTTGAAGCAGGCTGGAGAATCTGCTTGCAGGGTCACTCATTCACAGAGTGGTGTGTTGGTACAGGCGGTTGGCAGGACACCTGAGTTCCTTGCCATGTAGACCTCTCTGTAGGGCTGTTCAGTGTCCTCATAACATTGTGGTAGTCACAGTCATTTTTATGACCTAGACTTAAAACCACATTTTAACATTTCTGCAGTATTCTTTTGGATAAAAAGATCAACTCCATTCATTGTGGCTGGGGACTAGAAAAAGAAATGAATACCAGAATCCAGGAATCACTGGGGGGCATCTCTAAGGTTCGCTGCTGTGTTGTATCCTATGACCGCTGTAACAAAATACCCCAGACTAGGTGGCTTAAACAAGAGAAATGTATTTGCTCACAGTCTGGAAGCCAGGAAATCCAAGATTAGAGTGCCAGTAGGGCTGGTGTCTGGTGAGAACTTTCCTTTGGGTTGCAGAGTATCACTTCAGCCCTGTGCGCGCACGTGATCTTCCTTTGGCGTATTTGTGTGCACGAGCACGCGCACATGTAGGGGCCAAGAGCAAGTGGTTTCTCAGATCAGGACTCCACCCTTATAAGTTCATTTAACCTTAATTACTTCCTTAGGGGCCCCATCTCTACATAGAGTCACACAGTCAGTTAGGGCTTGCTATGAATTTGGTGGAATGAGGGGGATACAGACATTTCATTTACCTTTTGTATTTTTATATAATTTAATACGAAGTTCAGTCTTTGAGGTGGCTGTCAGTTCTCAGATCTATGGAGAGAAAGGATCTTGAGAGTGAACACACACACGCATGTGCAGCACCAAAGGCTGAGTAGAATGCAGTGCAAAGATAAGCAAGCATGCTCTTTAACACTGAGTTTTTTTTAAACAAGGATAAAGAGAAAATTCTAAAGATTATATGAAAATAAAGATACTTAACCTATAGTTTTACGTGAGGTTTCTCTGAGCAGTGCCTTCGTAGTGCTGGGGGAAAATAACGGTCAGCCTAGAGTTCTCTACTCTCCCAATGGGGAGGGTGAAAGCAAGGTAGTTTTAAACATAAGGGTTTGCCATAAATAGTCTATCAATCACTTTGTAGGAATTATTCATAGATGTACTCCAGCATGAACAAATACATGCCCAGAAGGCAGCAGTGGGATTTATGACGTAAGAGTAAACAGTGGATTAGTATAAGCATTAATAATAAATATTTTAACTCTTTAACATTTAATAAAAAGCTCAAAGATTCCAAAAGACAGCAATGTGATAAATAATGGTGTAATAGGTGGTGTCAGATGGAAATGAAAGCATGCTAAGATTTGGGTTTGGTTTTGGGGTTTTTTTGGCCTTTTTTGGAAGGAAGATGTTAATATCTTTTCGTATTTATTTATTTAAGTAGTCTCTACCCCCAGCATTGGGCTTGAACTCATGATCCCAAGATCGAGCAGCCAGGCACCCCGAAGTGTTAATTATTAATGTTAAACTTTGTCGGAAAAACATATGAGTTAGTTACCCAGAATATAAATGGAATGTAAGGCTTAAAAAAATGAAATAAAAATAGAAGAAAGAAAACTCGATCAAAGTGTAGTGGAAAGCAATGGAGTATATAAATAGAAAACAAACCAGGTGGAATTCAGTGTAAATGTATTAGTTATCTCTTGCCATGTGACAAATTAGCCCCAAACTTAACAGCTTATTGCAGACATCCTCTCCTAGTTTCTGTGGTCAGGAATGTGGCCGTGGCTTAGCTTCCGGTCTTGGTTCAGGTCCTTCATGAAGTTGAAATCAAGCTGTCAGCCAGAGCTGCACTCATCGGGAGGATACACTTCCAGTTTCTGTCGTGTAGTTGTTGACAAGCCTTAGTTTCTCCCTGGCTGTTGGCCAGGTGCTTCAGTTTCTCGCTTGGGCAGCCTCTCCGTGGGCTGCTGCAGTGCTCTCCCAGCATGGCAGTGGCTTTTCCCAAAGTAAGCTCAGGAAGCAGAGAGGCTCAGGTGGGAAGCTGCAGTGCTGTATAGGTTCACTAATCTTGACCGTGATGTGCCAGAGACCAAGCCTGGTATGCGCGAGTGGACTACACAGCGACGTGGATTTTCAAAAGTGCAGATTTTGGGGGATCGTCCTAGAGGTTGCCTAGCAAGCAGAAATATTTCAAATAAATATAAGTGGGTTTACTTACATTATTCCAGGATTACTTATTAAAAGTGTCAGGTCAAGGGGCACCTGGATGGCTCAATCAGTTAAATGTCTGACTTGAGCTCAGGTTGTGATCTCAGTCCTGGGATGGAGCCCCATGTCGGGCTCTTGGCTCAGCGGGGAGTCTGCTATTCCCTAACCCACCATGTGCTCTCTCCCTCAAATGAATACATAAATAAATAAAATCGTTAAAAAAAAGTAGCAGGTCAGGTAAAGGCTATATAGCCTTTTACAAAAGACACTTCAAAACAAAGCGACAAGGAAAAGTTTAAAATGTATCAAAAATACATGCTCGATAGACACTATGGGTACTAATTGTTGCTTAGCAGTAGTAACACAAGCCAGAACATAAGGAATCAGGATTTAGAGCATTAAAAATGACAGAGTGGGATTTTGTATTTTGACAAAAGTTGTGGTCTAAAAAATGATATCGCAGGAATGAACTTGTATAAACAGTTGACTCTTAAATAACACAAGTGTGAACTGTGCAGTCCACTTACACGTGGATAAAGGCAGTATAGTACTGTACATGTATTTTCCTAACACTTTCTTTTCTCTGGCTGGCTTTATTGTAAGAATACAATATGTAATGCATAGTATGTGTGAATCATTTATTTATGATGTTGATAAGCCTTCCAGTTAATAGTAGGCTGCTTGTAGTTAAGTTTGAACCCAAAGTTATTCCTGCATTTTTGACTGCTTAGTGGTTGGCGCCCCTCATCCCTGCACTGCTCAGGGACGGTTAAGTATTCACTGTACTTAATAACATTGCTTCAAATTATGTCTAGCAGAATCTTAGATATAAGAAGATAAAGGGTTTGGAAGACTAACCCCCATCTCTCAGAAACTGACAAATCACTTATAAAAGTAGGAGACTGTAGTCAATCTGTATATCACTGATAACAAAACTGGCCTCATTTAGAACCCTAGATCCAAGAGAGACTATGCGATATTCTTGAAATTTTTTAAGTTAATGGGCATAGTATACAGGGAAATGCATAAGACTTAAATTTGTATGTATATTATACCTAATTGCTGTGGGACGCCCATCTACTGACCATATGCTAGGTAGTAGAACATTTCTGGTATCCTAGAAATGCTTTAGGTATCCTTCTTGGTTATACCTACCCCCCAGGAGAAGTCACTATTGTGATTTTTATGGTAATAATTTCTTTTCTTTTCACCCCCCGGTGTATGCACCCATAAATAGTAAGGTTTAGTTTTCTCTTGTTTTGAACATTATGTCAATAGAATCATGCTATGCTTTGTATCTTTTTTTTCCCCACTCAGTATTTCAGTGTAAGATTCACCCTTGTTTTTGCTGAAGCTCTAGTTCATTTTAATTTTCTATTTCCTTGATTGAATCCTTCCAGGTTCATTGATATTCATTCTTCTATTAATGGGCATTTGGGTTGTTTTCTGTTTTGAGCACTTACTAATGAAACAGCTACAAACATTCCTGTGCTTATACCATACTGCCTTATTACTATGCTTTCTCTCTTTGTATGTAAGTATTTATTACTAGGTCTCCTGGAATGGAATTGGTAGATCATTGTTAGACTGTTTTTCAAAGTGATTATACCAATTTACATTCCATCCAGCAGGCTAAGATCCCCTGAGGCCAAGACCTGATGTCAAATTTAAAATTTTTTACTAATCAGAGGGGGTGTATTAGATTTTCTTTATTGAGATATAACTCCCGTACCATAAAATTCACCTTTTTAGAATGTATATTCAGTGGTCTTTAGTATAGTCACAAAGTTGTGTAACCACCACCACTAATTCCAGAATATTTTTATAATCCCGAAAAGAAAGCCCCTAACCCATTAACAGTCACTCCCTATTCCCCTCTTCTCTCAGCCCCTGGAAAACATTAATCTGCTTCCTGTTTCCTTGGATGTGCTTGTTCTGGACATTTCATATGAATGGGATCATACAATATGTGGTCTTTTATTTCTGGTTTCTTTCACTTATAGTAATGCTTTTAGGGTTCATCTATATTATAGAAGTATTAGTACTTTATTCTTTTTATGGCTGAATAATATTCCATTGGGGTAGCTATGCCACATTTTATTTATCCATTTTCTGTTGATGGACATTTGGGTTATTTCTACTTTTTAGCTGAACAGTCATGAATAATTTTTTATGTGAGTATGTCTACCATTCTCTTGGGTATATATCTAGGAGGAGAATTGCTGGGTCATATTGTAGCTCTGTGTTTAACTTTATGAGAAACTGCCAAACTGTTTTCCAAAACGGGTGCATCATTTTACATTCTTGCCCGCTGTGCATGAAGTTTTGCATGGTTCCAATTTCTCTGCATCCTCACCAGCACTCATTACTGTCTGTCTTTTTTTTTTTTTTTTTAATTTACTTATTTATTTTTTAAAGGAAAAAATAAAAGGCCTGCAGGGGCAGGGAGGGACAGAGGGAGAGTCTCAAGCAGACTCTGTGAGGAGCCCAACTCAGGGCCCATTCCCATGACCCTTAGATCACAGCCTGAGCCAAAACCCAGTTGGCAGCTGGGCCAACTGAGACACCCCTATCTTTTTTTTTTTAAGATTTTATTTACCTGACAGAGAGAGTACAAGTAGGGGGAGCAGCAGGGAGAGAGAGAGACAGGCTCCTGCTAAGTAGAGAGCCCATCTCTGGGGCTTGATCCCAGGACCCTGGAATCATGACCTGAGCTGAAGGCGGCCACTTAACCGACTGAACCACCCAGGTGCCCCTGTCTTTTTTATTATATATCTCGTAGTATATGTGATGAGGTATCTCATTGTGGGTTTTTTTCCTTCCATAGGAAAAAAAAATTTTTTTTTAAGATTTTATTTATTTGACAGAAAAAGAGAGCACAAGCAGGGGGAGTGACGGGCAGAGGGAAAGGGCAAAGCAGACTCTCTGCTAAGCTGAGTGGAGAGCCTTTTGTGGGGCTTAATCCCAAGACCCTGGGAATATGACCTAAACTGAAGGCAGATGCTTAACTGACTGAGCCACCCAGGTGCCTCTCTCATTGAAAAAAAGTTTATTGACCAAAAATTGTCTTTTTTTTTTTTTTTAAGATTTTATTTATTTATTTGAGAGAGAGCATGAGATGGGGAGAAGGTCAAAGGGAGAAGCAAACTCCCCATGGAGCTGGGAGCCTGATGCGGGTCTAGATCCCAGGACTTTGGGATCATGACCTGAGCCGAAAGCAGTTGTCCAACCAACTGAGCCACCCATGCACTCTACTGACCAAAAATTGTACAAATAAGCTTTTGGTTTGATAACAACAAAGGCTGCATTTCCCTAATGCCTAATACTATTGAATATCTTTTCATATGCTTATTGGGCATTTGTAGATTTTTCTTTTAAGATTTTTTTTTTTATTTGAGAGAGTGAGCACGAACAGGGGGAAGGGGCAGAGGGAGAGGGAGAAGCAGGCTCCCCACTGAGCAGGGAGCCTGACATGGGGCTCAATCCCAGGACCCTGGGATCATGACCTAAGATGAAGGCAGGTGCTTAACCAACTGAGCCATCCAGGTACCCCCATTTGTAGGTCTTCTTTGGAGAAAGGTCTGTTCAGATTCTTTGCTTATTTAAAAAACTGGGTTACTTGTCTTTTATTGGGTTGTAATCATTCTTAAATATACTTTGGATACTAGACCTTTATTAGTACATAATTTTGCAAATATTTCCTCCCATTTTATGGATTGTGTTTTTAGTTTCTTGGTTGTGTCCTTTGAAATATAGAAGTTTTAAATTTTGATGAAGTCCAGGTTATCTAGGTTTTGATTTGGGATTTTTTTTGTTTTTGGTTGTTTGTTTTTGGTTGTTTTGCATTTGGTATTAATACTGAGGAAACTGGTCTAATCCAAGGTCACGAAGATTTATACCTATGCTTGCTTCTAAAAGTTTTATAATTTTATTTTTTACATTCAGGTCATTTTGAGATATTTATATAGTATGAGGTAGGGGTCCAGTTTCATTTTTTTGCATGTGGAGATCTGGTGGAATAGGACCTTGCAGTTGTCTCAGCACTATTTGGTGAAAGATTATTTTTCTATTGTATTGCCTTGGCAACCTTGTCCAGTCATTGTGGTTTTACTTTGTAATTCCCTAATTACTAATGAGTTTGGGAACGTTTTTCTATGTTTTTTAACCACTTGAATATCTTTTCTGTTGAAATTCCGAGTTTTTAATTGGGTTATCTGCCTTATTTACTGCTTTCTAAGAGCTCTTTTTTGGTTTTATATGTTGCAAATAGGTTTTCCCACTCAAGCTTGTCTGTTCTTTCTTGGTATCTGATGAACAGAACTTCTTTAATGTAGTCAAATGTATCAATCTTCGACTTTTGGAGTAATGTTTTTGATGTCTTGCTCAAGACACCTTCGCGTCCAGGTTCTCAGATATATCTTCTGTGTTATTTTTTTATAAGCATTATAGTTATACCTTTTGTGTTTTAGGTCTATAATCTACTTGGAATTGTTTTTTGGATATGGCATGAGATAGCAATTTAATTTCTTTTTCTCCTCCCTATGGATACCGCTAGTCCTGCTGCCATTTGTTGAAATATGTGTTCCTACCCACTGCTCTGCAACGTCAGCTTTGTCATAAATCAGGTATCCTGTACTCACTGCTCTATTTCTGGGCTCCTCGGCTCTAGGAGCTCTATGTTTCTGCACCAACAACACATTCTTTGTTATCATAGCTTCATAACAGTGTAGATGTGTGGCAGAACAAATCCTCCCCTAATCTGCCAACATGTTTGCCAGCTCTTGTTTTGCATCCTTATTTTTCTGTCCATATGTGTGTAATTTTATTAGGGATTTTTTACCTTGCCCTCAGTCAAATTTGCCTGTTCCTGGGATACTTTCATCAAGACCATTAATAACAACCAAGGAGGTCTAACCTGGGCAGTGCTATCCCCCCGGTTTTTCATTCATTGGGACTTTGGGGCTATTTCTCACAGATAGTTAGGGAGACCAGCCATCCCAATGCCTGGTCATAATCACAGAATGTGTCTTTGACTTCCAACCCTTTGATTTACTTCCAGAAAGCAACAATAGAAACTGACTTGATGTCCACCTCACTGTAACAGTTCTTACACAAATAAGCACGGAAGTCTGAGGAAAACTCACACATAACCTCCTGGAGCAGCATTCACTGGGAGAACCCTATAGAGACTGAAATTGTATCAGGTGCACTAGGTGCCCGGGTTCGTTCATTCTAGTTTGGTGCACAGTGGTGTACAGGGCAGTTTTCACATCCCCAGAGAGGGATTATAACCCTTGGGCTTTGTGGCTTTTAAAGTGCTTTAAGTACGGAAGCAAGAACCACTCACGGTTGCAATCAGGTGGGATGCAGAAGTAATGTAATATGAAAGACATTACATCTGCTGCCATGGGGGAAAGAAATTGTAAGAGACTACTACCATGAACAATTATATGCTACCAAATAGAACCTATTTTGACAGCATATTTTTTAGGGGAAGCAGTCCTGCTCTGGCTCAGTCAGGATCTGGGATCCATATCTTGCATCTATATGATGTGGCATGTTAGTAACAGGAAAATCTTCTCTTTCATGGTTGAGGAGGTACCAGGCCCTCCCTATCTATGCATGATGGGAAGGAGCGGCAGTCCAAGTTTTGTGGTTGAACCAGAATCGATTGCTGTATACATTGCTCTGAGTCCAGTTGTCATGGACGTTCATAGGAATTCAGCATCTTTTTGAGGTGGCCAGCAGGTCCATTTTGGACGAAATGATCTCCTCACTTGTTAATTCTCAGAATTTCTCTGGCAATTCTTTTTTCTTTTGTATGTATTTTAACATAGATGGCATTTTGAAAACAAAGTTTTTCGCTATAAATTTCCCTCTTAGTATTGCTTTTATTGCATGTTTTTGTGTCTCATGGTGTTTTCTAATTTTCCTTTTTAAACGGCTTTAAGTACTTCTTTGGACTATTGGTTGTTCAAGAGAGTGTTGTTTACTTTCTACATATTTGTGAATGTTCCAGTTTTCCTTTTGTTATTTCTAGTTTTCGTTCCATTATGGTTAGAAGAGATACTTGGTATGATTTTAGTCTTCTTAAATTTGTTAAGACTTGTTTTGTGACCTGACATGTAATCTATCCTGGAGAATATTCTGTGTATACTTGGAAAGAATGTGTGTCCTGCTGCTATTGGGTGGAATATTCTGTATATGTCTGTTAAGTCCATTTGGTTTATAAAGTTATTCCAGTCCACTTATTTTCTATCTGGATGTTGTATCATTACTGAAAATAGGATCTTGAAGTGTTTTACTATTATCATATTGCTCTCTATTTTCCCTTCAGATATGTCAGTGTTTGCTTTATATATTCAGGTTTTTGAAAATTGTTTTGACTATACCGGGTCCCTTACATTTCTATATAAATTTTAGAATCGGCTTTGAATTTCAAAAACAAAAGCCTGCCAACATTTTGATAGGGATTACACTGAGTAGAACAATAGCTCTACTTGGAATAAATCAGTTTGGGAGAATTGCTATCTTGCCATTGATTCTTCCAGTCCATGAACAGAGACTGCTTCTGTATTTAGATTTCTTAGCAGTGTTTTATAGTTTTTCAGTGTAAAAGTCTTGCATTCTCTTATTAAATGTAGTTCTAAGTATTCTTTTGAATGTTGTTATGAATGGAATTATTTTTTTAATTTCATTTTGCATTATTGTTGCCAATATATAGAAATAAAGTTTATTTTTGCAGGTTGACTTTATATCCTGTTACCTTGCTATGGTCATTTATTAGTTCGTGTGTGTGTGTGTGTGTGTGTGTGTGTGTGTTATTCCTTGGTGTTTTCTATGTTCAAGATCATGTCATCCGTGAACAAAGACAGTTTTATTTCTTCCTTTCCAAACCAATATTTTTAATTTTTTTGCCTAACTCACTGTCTTGAACTATCACTAAAATGTTGAGTAGGACTAGTGAAAGTAGACATCCTTGCCTTGTCCCTCATCATAAGGGGAAAGCATTAGGCATGATGTGCATTTTTTGAAAGTTCCTTTTATTAGGTTGAGGACATTTCCTTTAGTCTCTAGTTTTTTGAGAATGTTTATCATGAGTGGGTGTTAGATTTTGTCAGTTGCTTTTCTGCATCTGTTAAGATATTGTGGTTTCTGCCCTTTGTATTGTTAATTTGGCAAATAACATGCATCGATTTTCTCACATTAAACCAATTTTGCATTCCTGGGATAAATGCTACGTGGTGATTGTGAATTGTTGTGAATATTGATTACTCTTTTATATACTGCTGGATGCAGTTTGCTAATTTTTGTTGAGTTTTGTGTCTATTTCAGGGATATTGGACTATAGTTTTCTTGCAAAAATTTATCAGGCTTTATTATGGGTAATGCTGGCATCACAACATTAGTTGGGAAGTAGGGTACCCTCCTCACTTATTTCCTAGAAGAGTTTCTGAGGATTGGTGTTATTTTTTTAAATATTTGATTGAATTAACCAAGGAAGCCATTGGGACTTGTGCTTTTCTTGAGGGAAGATTTTAAATAACCTATAAGCCTGTTAGGTTATGTATGTATTCATGAGCCAGTTTTGGTAGTTTGATATTTCTAGGGACAGATCCCTAGAAATGACTTACAGTTGTTCATAATATTCCCTTATAATCATTTAAACTTCTTTAGGGTCAGTAGTGGTGTTCTTTTCTTCATCCCTGATTTTGATAATTTCTGTCCTCCCTCCTCCCCTTTTTTAATTAGTTTAGTCAAAGATTTGTCAAATTTGTTGATCTTTAAAAGAACTAACTTTAGGTTTCATTGATTTTCTTTTTTTATCATTTTTCTGCATTCCAATCTATTGATCTCTTCTCAGACTCTGATCTTATTTCCTTTTTTTGCTTGATGTAGGCGTGATTCACTCTTCTAATTTCTTAATTGTGGAAGCCTAGGTTATTGATTTGGGACTTGTCTTCTCTGGTATTGGTATTTAAAGCTATGCATTTCCTTCCAACAGTGCTTTAGATACATCTCAAAAATTTTGATGTGTCTTTGTTTTCATCCAGTTTAAAATATTTTCTCATTTTCTATTTGATTTATTCTTGATGCATGGATGACTTAGAAAATGGTGTTTAATTTCCAGATATTGAGGATTTTTTAAAAATCTAATTTCTGTTTTATAATTTAATTCAGTGTGGTTAGGAGACATGCTTTGGTTTCTGTCCTTTTAAATGTATTGACATATGTTTCATGACCAGGACTTAATGTATCCTTAAGAACTGTCCATATGCACTTGAAAAGAATGTATTTTACAGTCGTTGGGTTGAATGTTCTAGGTTAAGTTGGGCGATTATGTTGTTCCAGTGTTCTATGTCCTTGATGATTTTCTGTCTAGTTCTATCGATTATTGGGTAGGTATGGACATTTCCAACTATAATGGTTACATGATCTATTTCTCCTTTCATTTTGTCAGGTTTTGCTTCATGTATTTTGAGGCTTTGTTTTTAAGTGGGTATGTGTTTATCATTGTTATATCATCCTAATGTATATTAACTTCTTTCTCAATATGAAATGTCTCTTTTTATCTTGGCCTATCTTTTCCCATCTTTTTCACTTTCACTCTGTGCCTTTGAATCTAATGTCTGTCTCGTAGATAGCATATAATTGGATCTTGCTTTTTTTTTTTAAAAGAATTTATTTATTTATTTATTTGACAGGGAGATCACAGGTAGGCAGAGAGGCAGGCAGAGAGAGAGGAGGAAGCAGGCTCCCTGCCGAGCAGAGAGCCCAATGCGTGCCTCGATCCCAGGACCCCAAAATCATGACCTGAGCTGAAGACAGAGGCTTTAACCTACTCAGCCACCCAGGCACCCTGGATCTTGCTTTTTTACTCTGTCTGGCAATCTCTATTTTTTGGTTGGGGGTAATTAGACTGTTTACATTTAATATAATTATTGATATAGTTGGATTTACTTTTGCCACTGTGGTATTTGTTCTGTATGTGTCCTCCCTTTTTTGTTTTCTCTTGTCCTCTTTTACTGCCTTGTTTTGTCTTAAATAGATATTGTCAATGTATCATTTTAATTTTTCTGTCAATATTTTCACTTTTTTTTTTGTTTTTTCTTAGCTGTTACTCTAGGGATTTGCATATGAATTTTACTTTACCACAGTCTACCTCAGATTAAAACAAATTTAATTTTAGTAAAATATAGAATCTTTTCTCCATGTGGTTTAATTGTCTCTGGGCTCCTCTTTGCTATAATTGTCATGTATACGATGTGTATGTGTTATAAATCCAACAACATGCAGTTGATCCTCAAACAACATGGGGGCTAGAGGTGCCAACCTCCCAGGTTGTTGAAAATCTGCATATAATTTTTGACTCCTCCAAAAAGTAACTGCTAATAGTCTACTGTTGACCAGAAGCCTTACTGATACCGTAAACAACACATATTTTGTGTTATGTGTATTATAGGCTGTGTTCTTACAATAAAGTAGGCTAGAGAAAAGAAACTAAGAAAATTATAAGGAAAATATCTTTGCAGTACTTTATTACAAAAAGTCTGCATGTAAATTGACCCATGTGGTTCAAACTGTTGTTCAAGGGTCAACTGTAATGTTATAATTATTGCTTTATGACATTTTATGTCCTTTAAAGTAGTTGAGAGAAGTGAAAAAAATTTATGGCCTCTTATGTCAGCTCACATATTTATCATGTCTAGTGCTCTTTATTTTTCCCTGATTATTCACATCACTGTTTAGTGTCAATCTTTAAGTATGAAAACTTCCTTTAGTATTTTTTGTAAATCTGGTAGCAGTGCATTCTCTTGGTCACTGCTTCTCTGGTAATGTCTTTTTTAGCCTTCATTTTTGGGGGATAGTTTTGCTGGATATAGAATTCTTGTCTTTCTGTTTCAGCACTTTGGCTATGGCATTCTACTGCCCTATCTCTTCCATCGTTCAGGCAGAAAGGATTGTATTGATGCTCCCCTGTAAGACACAAATGAGTAGTTTTTACCTCGAAGCTGTCAAAAATATTCTCTTTGTCTTGTGCTTTCAGCGAATTGGCGATGGTGTGTCTCTGTGTGGATCTTTTTCTTTTTATCCTGTGTGGGATTTTTTGAGCTACTCAAGTGCATGGATTAATGCTTTCATCAAATTTGGGCAATTTTTTCCCATTATTTCTTCATATATTCTTTTTGCCCCTTTGTCTCTCTGTTTTCCTTCTGGAACTTCTATTGTGCAATTGTTCATACCCTTGGTCATATTCCATAGATCTCCAAGACTCTGTTCTTTTTTTTTTTTTTCCCTCATTCTTTTTTCTTTGTTTTTCTCAGCTGGATTATCTCAGTTTACATACCTTCAGGTTTACTGATTTCTTTCTACTGCCAGTGCAGATCAGCTGCTGAATTGCAGATTTGAATTTTTAAATTAATTATTGCACTTTACAAATCCAGAATTTCTATTTGGTTTCTTTTAAAACAACAACACAATAAATAAACCAAAACTCTTTTCTCTTTATTGATATTCTCTTTTTGGTGAGGTATGATTGTCATGTCTTTAATTCTTTAGATATGGTTTCCTTTATTTCTTTGAACATATTTATATTCACTGACAAAGTCTTTGCCTGGTACATCCAGTTCCAAATCTAATACCTGGGATTCCCCAAGAATAATTGTTTTGGACTGCATACTCTATTATTTCTTTACCTGTGTCATAACTTTTTGTCAAAAACTGGATATTTTAAGTGTTGTGGTAACTCTAGTAATCACATTTCCCTCTTCCCCAACCTCAGAGGTTGTTATAGTTGCTGCTTGTTGGTTGTCATTTATTTAGTGACTTTCCTGGACGAATTCTGCAGTCTTACTCTTTGTCCAGTGCAGTCACTGAAGTCTCTGCTTGATTAGCTTAGTCATCAGCTGATGATTTGACCGATTTTCTTGAATGATTTAAGCCAGTAGGTCTCCAACTCTTTCTAATGGGCACTTTGTCTGTTGGGACATGCCTTCTGTGGTCTAGCAGTTTACAGCTCTGCCTTAGCCTTCACTTCCTACATGCACAGAACCTCAAAGTCAGGCACGGGTGAGAGCTTTCTTAGGGCTTGTCTTGTTTTTCCTGGGTACTTGCATGGCTTACTACATGTGCATGGCCTTCTGGATCCCTGGGAATGTGTCAGAAATTGCCAAAGTCTCTTATGGAGATCTTGTTTCTCAGATTTTCCTTTTAAGTTTTTTTTTGGGGCAGCCTCTTGTTAGCCGCAGGTAGAATCACTGACCTGGAAACTGCAGTGTTAAACAGTTGCCACTGATGTTTTGGGACAAACTTGCTGAGGCTAGGGCTTTCCTCACTAATTGGGCTCTGAGTCAGATGAAATAAAGACTAGCTCCATGAATGGGGCTTTTCTAGGGAGCACCAGTCAGGTCAACTAATGACAGTTCCCTGGGGACAGGGCTTTTGAGAGAGCTCCAAACCCATCTGCCACCTCCAGTGGCTGCTAGGCTGCTGGCTTTCAGGGCTACTGAAATTCTGAGGCTGCTGATTTCCAAGGCTGCCATGAAATAGGGAAGAATAGAAAATAGAGCAAGTGAAAACACCAGAAAGCTTGTTCACTCTTGTTATGAAGATTCAGCTTTTTCTTGAATAAATGTTTCTGGGATTGTTGCAGGCCTTTGGCTAATATCTAGAGTGATGAGAAAGTTGATTGTGAAAATTTGTGCCAGTGTTCTCATTGCCTTTATGGAGGAATGGATTTTCAGGGGTCCTTCATCCATAACCCCAAAAGTGCTTCTCAGTCTGCCTATATTTTTAACTGCTATGCATATTCTACCTGTTCTTTTTGATATCTAATGATAACCCTATTTATATTTATTGTCAGCCATGAAAGTCCACTCTTTGATTTCATTGAGAGCTGCTTGCGAAATAAACACGAAATGGTTATTTATGAAGCTGCGTCAGCTATCATCCATCTTCCTAACTGTACAGCAAGGGAGTTGGCTCCTGCTGTTTCAGGTTAGTTGTGTGTTTGATAGCTGGGTTTTGTTTTTATTCATAGGTTTTTGTTTTAAGTCCATAGTTCTGCAGGATAAGTAGGTAGTAAGAATGATTTTTGAACCTTAGCTCTATTATATATGCCTTTGTGTTCTGATAAGTAGATGATTTATTTTCGTTGTTCTTTAATTACCTCTTTTTCTGAACTTACCATTTCTCTAAATAAAACGTCAAAAATTTTTTGCTTGGAAGACAAGTAACTTTCATGCCTTCCGTTCTCTTTCACATGTGAAAAGCCCATTTGCTCTTATAACTGTAAATATTGCTATCACAAATTCACATGTTAATGGATATATTAATTCTTAGAGAAAAATAAATTTGTTTCCTATAATCTTTGTATAGTTTAACAAAAAGTACTTTTGCTATTTTTGATGATACGTTTCTCATGTGGAGTTTTGATGCTGTGATCTAATCTCCTTATGCATATTTTGAATACAGTACTTAATGTACTGTATTTTTAGATATATGCAATATGATAGAATGAGCTGTATTAACAGCAATCTTTTTTCTTCCTAGTTCTTCAACTTTTCTGTAGCTCTCCTAAGCCAGCTTTGAGATATGCAGCTGTGAGGACCTTGAACAAGGTAGGGGTCCCTTTGCCAACTACTGACTTATATCAGTGTTTGATTGAGGATTATTACATGTGAAGCATTTGGCTTTCTCCCCAAGATTAGTAGATGGGATTTATGGGCTTCACTTCTACAGCACCTTCCTTGTATTTGTGGCCTTAGGTGTGGCCATTTTTTCTATTCAACTAAAGATTATAATTCAGTTTTGACTTTGAACACTTTTAGCTAAGAACCACATTGTCCAATATGATGGCCATTAGCTATGAATGGCCATTTCCATTTAAATTAAGTAAAATTAAATAAAACTAAAAATTCAGCTCCTCAGTTACTCTAGTCCCACTTTGTCTGCTCATCTGTCATGTGGTTAGTGACTCTTATATTGGACAGTGCAAAACTATAGAACATTTCTCACTATAGAAAGTTCTCTTGGACAGTGCTGGTTTAATATAATGTGAGTCACATGTGTAATTTTAAATACTATAGTAACCACCTTAAAATTTTTTTAAGATGAAATTTTATTTTTATTATTTTTTTTAAAAGATCTTTTTTATTTGACAGAGACAACAGCAAGAGAGGAAACACAAGTAGGGGAGTGGGAGAGCTGAGCAGGGAGCAGCCCTCTGTGGGGCTCAATCCCAGGACCCTGGGATTATGACCTGAGCCGAAGGCAGATGCTTAATGACTGAGCCACCCAGGCACCCCAAGATGAAATTTAATTATTTACCTCAATATTTATAAAATGTCTTATCAACATAGAATTGGTGTAAAACTATTAAAGATCTATTTTGACTTTTATTTTTTAACACTAAATCTTAGACATCCAGTGCTTATTTTATTTTTAGGCCATATCTTAATTTAGACTAGCCACATTTCTTTATTTATTTTTTTAAAAATTTAATTTATTTGACGAAGAAACATAGCTAGAGAGGGAACACAAGCAAGGGAAGTGAGAGAGGGAGAAGCAGGCTTCCCGCCGAGCAGGGAGCCTGATGCGGGGCTCGATCCCAGGGTCTCTGGGATCATGACTTGAGCTGAAGGCAGACACTTAATGACTGAGCCACCCAGATGCCCCTGGACTAGCCACATTTCAAGTGCTTAGTGGTCACGTCTGGTTATTTATTGGCTACCATGTTGGACACCATAGGTTTAGAGAATATAAATCAGAAACATAGAATAAATTAAATAACCATAAACATTTGAAATGAAAGTTGTTTTTTTTGTTGTTTTTGGTTTTTTTTTTTTAAAGATTTCATTTATTTGAGAGAGGGTGCACATGAGAGATCATGAGCAGGAGTAAGGGGTAGAGGGAGAAGTAGACTCCCATCGGAGCCTGACACGGGATTTGATCCCAGGACCCTGGGATCATGACCTGAGCTGAAGGCAGACACTTAACCAACTGAGCCACCCAGGCGCCCTTGAAATGAAAGCTTAATGTAGTAGAAGACTTGTCATAAGGCAGTATGTGATCCATTATAAACTGTCTGAACAACTGGAGGCAAGAGAAGCTACAGATAAACCTTTGTAGGACAGCAAGGGAAGAACCCTTTACAGAATAACAATTTGAATTGTATTTTTAAGAAGTGATATAGGGCCACATTCCTTTCTCTATACTCCTGGGGCCAGATGTGTCTCAGAATGCAGTATTTTGTGAATTTTAGGAAGTCAAAGTGGTGCTCTCTCTTATATTATATACTAACTCCACTGAGCCTAAAGCAATACCCTACCATTAAAGACAATAATATTTCTTTTTTAAAGATCTATTAGTATTTCTTTGCTGTACATAGAACTATCCTCACTACATGGAATAAATTAATATTTAACTCATTTTACATTAGTTTGGGCCACGTTTTCCTGTTACATGAATTTTGGTTCTAATACTCGTTGCTGAGTTTTCAGATTTTTTAAATTGTGGGTAAAGGATTTAATATCAATATTGAGATGGAGAGGTGAACAACAAAGAAGGAGGAGAATGACAGACATGTTTTAGTGAGTGTGAGCAGTCCAGTTTGGCTGGAGTTTGCTTAAATATAGAAATGTTTTCGAAGAGAAAAGATATTAACAGTCTTTGAGCAGTGCTTACCATGGTAGGTACTATTCTCCGAGATCCTTAGATCTAGTAGAATAGATATCCATGTACACATATACTATGAAGAGAAATAGGCCAACTGTAATAAAACACCGACTGTGATATTATTATAAGGATATGGAAACCTAGGAGGAGAAAGTGCTATGTTATACTGTGACTCTGGCAGTTCATTGTTTATCAGATGACATATCCTACCTTATTAGTTGGAAATGTTCTTAAAACAATTACTTTTGACCTATATTGTCTCATTTAGATTTTTTTTTAAGCCCCTTACCTTAATTAAAATTTCTCTTTTTCTCTCTTTCTTTGTTTTTGAAAGTTCTGGTCTTCATCAGTAGCAGTTTGCTTAATATATTTTTCTTGCCCTTCCACAAGGTGGCAATGAAGCACCCCTCTGCTGTTACTGCCTGCAATCTGGACTTAGAAAACTTGATCACAGACTCAAACAGAAGCATTGCTACCCTGGCCATTACTACACTCCTCAAAACAGGGAGTGAGAGCAGTGTGGACAGGCTCATGAAGCAGATATCTTCTTTTGTGTCTGAAATCTCAGACGAGTTCAAGGTGAAAGTTTAAATATAATCATTTTTCTCCCAGTCTCTGGCTTGCCTATTTCTTAACAGTATCTTTTGATGAGCAAAAGTGTTAAATTGTTCTGAAGTCTAATTTATGAATTTCTTTCACTGTTATATTGCCTTTGTCTACTTCCAGGCCCTAACGATATTTTCTTATGTTTTCTAAATGTTTTATGGGCTTAGCTTTTACATTTTGGTCTATGTTCCAGTTTGAATGAAATATTTATGTATTGTGTATGATAAGTTCAGGGTTTTTTTCCATACTGCTGTCTACTCATTCTAGCATAATTTGGTGAAACAGCCTTCTCTTTCTCCCACTGGAGTGCTTTGGCATCTTTGTCTGAAAGCAGGTAACTATATAATTGTAGGTATATATCTGGGTTCCTTATCACATTCCGTTGATCTGTTTGTCAATCCCATGCCGGTACCATATTGTATTGATTAATGCAGCTTCATGGTACCCAACTTTGTCCTTTTTTAAATATTGTAGGTCCTTTATATTTTCTTATAAATTTAGAATCAGCTTATAATTTCTATAAAGCAAAGTCTGCTAGAATTATAATTGGAGTTATGTTGAATCAACAAATAAATCTGGGAGAACTGACGTCATAACAGTATTCTCCCAGTTCATGAATATGGTATACCTTTCCCTTTATTTAGGTCTTCTTTAATTTCTCTGAGCAATGTTTTATGGCATTTACTCTATCGATCTTGCACATCTTTTGTTAAATTTATATCTAAATATTTTCTGCTTTTATGTCCTAATAAAATTTCTCTTTTATTTTTTGCTAGTAGTATATAAAAATACTTTTTTGGGGGGCACCTGTGTGGCTCAGTCGTTAGGTGTCTGCCTTTGGTTTGGGTTATAATCCTCGGGTTCTGGGATTGAGCCCCACGTTGGGCGCTCTGCTCAGTGGGAAGCCTGCTTTTCCCTCTCCCACTCCCCCTGCTTGTGTTCCCTCTCTTGCTGCATCTGTGTCTGTCAAATAAATAAATAATAAAATCTTTTAAAAATACTCTTTTTTTTTTTTCTCATAACTCGATATCCTTGCTGAGTACTTTTACTGGTTCCGGAGTTGCATTTCATAAGACTGTATAAATAATCATGTTATCTGTGAGTAGAGATAGTTTTGTTTTTTTATTTTCAATATAAATGCCTTCCCCTTCTTTTCCTTGCCTTATTAAAATGATTAGTACTTCCTGTAGTGTTGAACTGGTGAGAATGTGTCAGAGATGATCAAAAGAACGATAAAATAAATTTCAATTAAAAAATTAAAGTAGAAAGATTTTATTATTTCATTCTTATTTCTCAGTCAAGTATAACTGGCTCCATTTATTCTCTTCTACATATCTAGACTTCTTATTTTAATTTTTTTAAGAGAGAGTACACAGGAGCAGTGGGGGGGGGGGGGAGTGAGAGAGAAAGCAGGCTATACACTATACACTCAGTGTGGAGCCTGATTCAAGGCTCACTCTCAGGACCCTGAGATCATGACCTGAGCCAAAATCAAGAGTCAGATGCTTAACTGAGTCACCCAGACACTCCTATATCTAGACTTTTAAAAAACAAACTTAGCCTATATATTCAAGTAGACATTTTGAATCTTGGCGAATCTTAGGAGGTTATGAAGGTCATTGTGTGGTATTACTTACTGAATGAGTCTTCTATGCTTAAGTGTTTAGATAGTTTTCTGTATTTTGCAATTACAAATAATGCTGCAGTGGATAACCTGGTACATATGTTTTCTTGAAATGTTGGAGGTGTATCTCAGGGTCAGTTCCTAGAAGTTCATATGGTAGGTTGAATATGTAGTCTCTTTTGCAGAGAATGCTAAATTCCACCAGCACGAATCAGGGTGCCGATTTCCCCATAGTCTCACCAGTAGAGTGTACTGTGTGTTGGTGTTTTGAGAAAGTGATTTCAATGTAGTTTTAATGAATTTGTCCTCTTATGAGAGAAGTTAAACATCTTTTTACATTTTTAAAGATCATTTAGTATTTCTTTTTGAATATCATTTGTTCATCTTTCTCCATTTTCTGTAGGAATTTTGGTCTTTTGTTTCCTCCATTATTTCAAGTTTCTTATATATTAGGGATATTAGTTCTTTATACATGAAATATGTTATGATATTTTCTCCCAGTTTGTCATTTGTCCTTTGACTTCTCTTACGATGTCTTCTGTTGTGCAAAAGTTTGTTATTTTTATGTAGTAAGATTTGTCAATCTTGTTGCATTTGACTTTTGGGTAATAGAAAGCTTTCCCTTCAGTGGTGCCTGGGTGGCTCAGTTGGTTAAGTGTCCAACTCTTGATTTGTGTTCAGGTCATGTTCTTAGGGTCTTAAGATCAAGCCCCACACTGAGCATGCTGGGAGTGTTCTCTCTCCCTCTGCCCTCCACCCACTCCTTAAAAAAAAAAAAAAAAGAGAGAGAGAGAGAGAGAGAAAGAAGCTTTCCCTTCAGATTACAGAATATCAGAATATGATTTGGGTGAATAAGGATTCACCTATGATTTCTTCCAGTGCATGGATAGTTCCCATGTTTTCATTTAGATCTCTGATACGTTGGATTTTATTATTATATATGGTATGAGAAATGGATCTAATCTTATACATTTTCAGTGATTCTCCAGCCCTCCCCCAATTTTATTTAAAAGACTGTCTTTGCCCCAGTGATTTGAGGCAAAAGACTGTCTTTACCCTTATTATCTGCTAAAATTCCATATATATATGGGTCTGTTTCTGGGCTTACTATTCTGTTCTGTTTATTTATTCATATGTCATATATCAGTACCACACAGTATTTTAAATAGTCGCACTTTGTAGGGCATATTAATATCTCTCAGTCCCCTTGTGTGGTTCTTTGTTTCATTGTTTCCCTAACTATTCTTACATGTTTATTTTTCCCTCATAAAAGCTTCCTGAAAAATCTCATTGGCATTCTTATTAAGATCACATCAAGATATCTTGATGATGTTGAGACATTGTATCCAAGAACAAGGGATATCTTTTAATTTGTTCAAATCTACTCTTTGCCTTTCAAGGATATTTATAATATTTTTGTTAGTTTTGAATGCTTTTAAAATGCTTTTCTCATTTTGTCTTGTTTGTTGCTGTTAGAAATGATTGTATCCATAACATCTTCTAACGAGTTATGCATGTGTATGTTCCCTTCCTATAGTGCAAGATCTCCTCCAGCCTTAGAAGATACAGTGTCTTCCTCTAAAAATAAAGTACAGGTTTCCACACAGCCCAAGAAGATGCAGCTAGTGCTTTTCCTGGGCAAAAAGCAAGCTTGCTCACTGTCCAGGATAATAAAGACTTTTCCCTTCCACACGAAGGTCCCTCATACTTACTACCCTCTGTAAAAATTTGAGTTCCACACCTCAGGATTCTTCCGTAGTGAGAGCTACTGTGGCCCTTCTGACATTGCCGTCTCAGGAAACTGGCCCCAAAATGCTGGTGCTCTAGGTCCTGCTGTTGCTATATTTAATTGTCCTTCATCTCTGACCCAGGAGACTTGTGTTTTCTCTACCACAGTCCATGGAATTATAGCAGACTAACTTGTTAGCTTGCAAGTAGGGGAAAAAAATCTCATACCCTGCTTCCTTCCTGACAGTGGTGTTCAGAGTTGTGGTAAAATTTTTCTAGAAACCATTTTGTGAAGTAATTCCTTGGTAATTTTCTGTTTCTTCTGTAGAAATCGATCTATTTATGCTTTAAAAAAATATTTATGTATTTTAGAGAGAGAGCACGAGTGCTCAGCGGGGAGAGACAGAGGGAGAGGGAGCGCGAGAGAATCCAAGCTGAGCACAGAGCCCGGTGCAGGGCTTGATCTCATGACTGTGAGATCATGACCTGAGCCCAAACCAAGAGTTGATGCTTAACCAACGGAGCCACCCAGGCGCCCCTCTATTTGTGGTTTATTTTTACTCTTCACTTTACAGATGTTATGTGCTTATTGGCTTGGAGCAAAGGGATGGGGTCTCTTGAGTGAACTTCTTCCTGGGAGGTCTCCTTGCCTATCTTTCATGAAGAACCATTACTGCCACTCTAGATAACTATAGCGCCGCCTTAGCTTGCAGTAAATAAGGGGACAGATATGCCTCTTAGCTAAAGGTGTAAAGATGGACGCCCTTTCTGTGTTTGTTTTTCCACAGGTGGTGGTTGTGCAGGCAATTAGCGCTCTCTGTCAGAAATACCCTCGAAAGCACAGCGTCATGATGACCTTCCTCTCCAACATGCTCCGAGACGATGTAGGTAGACATGTTTCCATCCTAGGAGGTTGCTCTCTTAAATCTTTATGATTTCCATGAAATAGCAGACATAGTATTTAATACAGTGCTGTCATCCCAGCGTGCCTCCCGAACGGTATGCTTAACTCTGCTTATTGTTTTATCATTACTCAACACGGTGTTGAGTGTTTTCGTTTTCCCACTTGGAGAAAAAACAAAAAAACAAACAAACAAGAAACCGCTTTTGTTTCTTTCAGAAGGGAAAGGAAATGAAATTTGACTATTAGAAGCTTGAGCCTGGGAGTAGAAGCATTTCTCCACAAAGCGTCCTCAGAATGAATGGCAGTTTTCTCTTTTGCCAGGGAGGCTTTGACTATAAGCGGGCCATTGTGGACTGCATAATCAGCATTGTGGAAGAGAACCCCGAGGGTAAAGAAGCAGGTCTAGCCCACCTTTGTGAATTCATTGAGGACTGTGAACACACTGTTCTGGCTACTAAGATTCTACACTTGCTGGGCAAAGAGGGCCCCAGAACGCCTGTCCCCTCCAAGTATATCCGCTTTATTTTTAATAGGGTCGTACTGGAGAATGAGGCTGTCCGAGCCGGTGAGTCTTTGGAACGCTGATGCCCATGTATCTGCTAACCTTCTGAAATGCTTGTTAACTCGGGGTGGGGGAGGCGGTGGGCTGGTGATGGAATTGGAAAATGGAAGTTGCAAGGGCTGTTTGACAGGAGGATCTTGGAGCGTGCTTGGGCTGGGCACGCTGCTCTTGGTCTGTGCTCCAGCTGCCATCCTGATCTGTGCCTTATGTTAGAGACAAACGACCCTTGACTTTCAGTATGACAGGAATACTGTGATGGCAGCATGCGTTTTTTTTTTTTTTTTTTTTCAGAGTTAGAGCCATAGGTATGAATGTCTATGCGCGCGCATGTGTGGGTGTGTGTGCGTAAGTGACTTTTTACACAGGTTATAGGAAATGTTTTACTTCCTCCTTCCTCCCTTAGCATACGAACAGGTGACAGTCTCTCCTAATAAAATATAAACCCTCCTCTGATGCGTTGTTTCTTACTACTACCACCTAGGCCTCCCCTGTCAGGGGAACTTGAGGCAGCTGTTAGAGCTGCCTCCATGAATTCATTCTCCATTGTTTCTTCAACTCACTATAATCTGGCTCTCTCCCTTAAAAGCCCTCTGAAGCTACTATTTTTAAAAAATTACTTAGAAGCTAGTTGGAAAAGCAAGTCAGTCACTGACGTTCTTACCTTTGTTCTCCTCTCAGTCAGCCTGATGGACTCCTGACTAAACAATCTTAAAACTCTAGCTCCCTGTGGTGTCCACAACAGCCTGCATCTTCCATCTCTCCCTGCTCTGATTCATTCCTTAAAATATTAGTTTTTCTTGGGGCCTGTCTTACAACACACGCTCTGTACCCTGGGGGTCATGCGCAGTGCCCCACCGGAGCGCGGGGACATCGCAGTCCCGTATCTTTCCTGAACCTGCGTGTCCACGGTCTCCGCCCTTCAGGTTCAGCCCAAACGCAAATCCTCACCTTTGCCATCCACTCCATTGTAAGACAGGAACTACTTCTGCTGATTTAGAACTCCCCTCTGCCCTCTGACAGAATTCGTTCAACCCGCCGTAGGCTCCCCTCCACTTCAGATGCCCGACCGGTCTGGCAGCTTGCGGTCCCATGAGCATCCGGTCTGCTCTCCGCCCTCTGCCACCACGATGGTCTTTGCCTACAGGATGTACTTACAATTCGCCTTTGTTGCAGTCGGCTACAGAGACACACGTTTATCCTGTACTGAACGTCCATTCCTAAGAATTCCTGAGCCCCTGCCTTAGCCTGGCTCGGCTGTGTCCATGCCAGTATTGGGCCCGTTCTCTCTGCCCGTCCTGCTCCTCTCCTGCCTTTTCCCTCTGGTGAACGCAGCTAGCAAGGGTCAGCTCCTCGTCTTCTCCAGCGGTTCTGAGTTCCTTTTTCTCTTCTCACGTAGCATCCTGGATATAGCTAGCTCTCCCAGAACTTCTTCTGCTACCTTGCCGTTATCTCTTCCTTTGCCTGTTTTCCCCTCTGGAGTACAACTCCTGGAGATCAGGAATTGTGTCTTTTCGCTTCCCACCTCCAGCACCTAGCACAATTCCTGACAAAAGTTAGATGAAGTGAATTTCATAATAGAGTTTCTTTTTAGGCTTGGGGCTGGTTGTTTGAGTTAGAGCTGAATTATATCCCTGGGGTATACAAGGAGTTGTGGTCAGAGAGGAGGAGAGCTCTTGTAAGAAATATATGATTTTTTTTCCTCGGTGCATGGAGAATTTTCCTATTCATAGCTCTCTCCCAGGCCCGCAGATTTCTAGTTATGATTACGTGGGTCAGAGAAATAAAATCAAGAAACACACATTTTTTTTTTGAATGACTATTGCTTAACTCAGAGAAACCAACATGGCATTTACATTGTTTTATTTTATATTTTATGCTTCATTATAGCTGCTGTGAGTGCTTTGGCTAAATTTGGGGCTCAAAATGAGAGTCTTCTTCCAAGCATCCTTGTACTCTTACAAAGGTAAGTAAAACAATGTCTTTTTTTTTTTTCTTTTTTTTTTTTTTGAAGACTACTAAATGGTAGAATAGAGACTTCCTCGTATCAAGTGCTTTGTGGGGCCTGAGTGTAGAATTGATGGAGTGAGTCGAGGGCAAAAGGTGTTTCTGTTACCTTCTTAGTAATGTTGTGTGTGCTGTGTACGCATAATTTTGACTCTGAGCTTCCATTGTGTGAGTGTGAGGAAGTAACTTAAATGCGTGTGCCTCAATTTGCATAATAGGGACCAACTTCAAAGTGATTCACTGTGGAGAGTTGAAAAATCAGCTTTTCATGGTTTCCATGACTCCCTATTTGATGAGGCAAAGACCGGCTTTTGCAAATACACTGTGATTACATCTTATAATTGAAGCAGAAAAATTACAAGCCAAAGGCTGGCTGGTTTAACTAAAACAAATTGCCATTTGAGTAGTAATAATGCCCAGATTCTGAATACTTGTTAGTATCCTTGGAAAGCAGAGTATTTCCGTCTCATAATTATAAAGAAGTTCGAGGCTGCCGGGGTCATGTGGTTGCATATTCAAGAATAGACCGCTGCTCCTGTTGTAGCTTTCCTGATCATTCTAACACCTACTCACGTAGTGCTTCTGGTTCGTAACGACCCTCTATCTTTACCATTTTGAACAGTCTCCCAAATGGAGATCGTCGCTCCCCCGGTTGGCCGTTGTGGAGCTCTTTTATAAAGGGAGTAGCAGAGGGCCCCAACTGTGTGCTTTCGGTGCGGTGGTAAAGAAGGCGATTGGAAGTTGTTAGGGCACCGTGACATGCCTCCTCTGTGTCCCCTGGACAGGTGTATGATGGACACCGATGATGAGGTTCGGGACAGAGCTACTTTCTACCTGAATGTGCTGGAGCAGAGGCAGATGGCACTCAATGCTAAGTACATCTTCAATGGTCAGTGAGAGCCGGGAAGGGAGACAAGTACATGTTTGTTCCCCAGATGGGGTCTTGGAAGCATTATCTCATGATCTGCATATGAGCCGACCTCATTAGGCAAAATGTTTGTTTTTTGTCTTTGGATGCACTGCCATTTCTAGGGGAACCTCCTCAAGTATGTGAGGGCCCAAAGAACATGGCTTGTTCCTGGTTCTCTTGGAGCTCCCCCTTGGTTGGGTTTACCTTTTTTTCTTATGATTATTCCCACATGGCTAAGTTGCTTTCTTTTCTGTAAGGTTCTTATAATTTGTTGGACATTTTTATGCTCCGCTTTCATGCTTCCTAGGGCAAAATTATAAGGCACTTTTATAAAATAGCTTCGTTTTGAATGATTTCAGCTATGAAATCTATGGTTTTACTCTTCTCTTTTGTCAGAAAGCTTAGGTAAATATCACAAATCTGGGCCCGTCTGGATCCTGGGATCGTTATCATGCTGAGATTTCTGTTTCGTAGGCCTCACCGTCTCAGTGCCAGGGATGGAGAAGGCCCTCTACCAGTATACACTGGAGCCTTCAGAGAAGCCCTTTGACATGAAGTCTGTTCCTCTTGCTATGGCTCCCGTCTCTGAGCAGAAAGCAGGTAATGGGAATGCTTAACTGTTAGTTTCTGTGCACATGAGTAGTTTTACACCTGTCAAATATGCTCTTAGCGTATTTCCTCAGATACTTTTGTTTGTTTAGTTGTCACTCCTAAATCTTAAGGCACTAGGATGGATGCATATTCTTAATTAGGGATTTAAATAGTCTTCTCCTGGGGCACCTGTGCGGCTCCATCAGTTGTGCTTCTGATTCTTGGTTTTGGCTCAGGTCTTGACCTCAAAGTCACGAGCTCAAGCCCCACATTGGCTCTGCACTCTAGGAGGGGCGGTTCAGGGTAGTCTGCTTGAAAGATTCCGTCTGCCCCTCCCCGCACTTGCATGTACGTATGCATGTACTCTCTCAAATAAATAAATCTTAAAGAAAAATTAAAAATTTCCCCCTAGTTTTCATATAGAGTGTGAAACCTGACCCAAACTGCGTGTTTTTGTCTTTTAATGCCAAGTGTTACAGCATTTGAAGTTGTCACTGTTGTCTCAAAACAGTGACTGTGTTACCTCCTGTTTTGTTTTGTTTTTTTCTGAAATTGGTAAAGTCTTATTTAATTTTGCTACTAGAGGTTTGTTGTGAAAGAATATATGGGACGGGGTCATAAGAGATATTCCCAAAGAATATCTAACTTTAAAACTCAAGCAACAACAATAAAAAAAAAGAAAAGAAAAGAGAGAAAGGAACATGTTTAGTGACTCAAACTAAGGATGAAAGATACTATGTTAACCTTCAAAATTTTCACTTTTTCTGCCAATATTATACCAGTAATTAATTTTTCCTGTTTCAATCATGAGATTTGTTTTATAAATTGTTCCTCCTTTTAAGAATATATATATATATATATATTTTAAACATACTGGTCCCCTTAAAGCAAATTCTGTCGTTTTAGGGCCACTTTATTATTTCACAAAATATGTTCACTACATACAGTTTAATTTGAGCATCCCTCTAAAAAGGGTGAGAAAGAAGCTACAGGTGTGATTTAGGAATAGCTCTTAATATATTTGCTAGAAGTTAATGCCTTCATTTCTTTCTGTCTGCATTTTTAGCTTAATAGTGGGAAACTCACTTGATTGTTCATGTCTGTCTTTGTAGACGTCACACTTGCGGCCTCTAAGGCAGAGAAGTTGGCCCCTTCCAGGCAAGACATCTTCCAAGGTATGGTCATTTGATGTGTATAAGTAATAGTCTTGCATCCCAGGCATTGTGAATATAATGACGTCGATTACTTTTATTCAAAGTGATTAATTCTCAATACAGGAAATCCTTGCATGACTGAATATCTATTATTGGAAATGACAGTTGCTGGGGGTACATGGACTGCAAGGGACTTTTCAGTTTCTACCTACTCACTTACTAATTGGGAATATTGTCCTTACTCTGTATCTTGGTTAACAGGGAACGCAAATTCTACAAAATGTAGTGTTTTTTCCCTTGTAATAATTCAGTATATAAACTCTTAAAAGATTTCACTAAACTTGGGGACATATTAGTTGAGCCTTCAACTGTGACTAAAGCAGTGGAAACTTAAAACATTTTAGGCACCCAGAGTAATGTCTTTTCCTCTCTCGTGTTACTTTCCTCCTTATCTTTTTCCTCAAAAGAACAATTGGCTGCCATTCCTGAGTTTATGGATCTGGGACCTTTGTTCAAGTCTTCTGAGCCTGTTCAACTTACGGAAGCAGAGACAGAATATTTTGTTCGTTGTATCAAGCACATGTTTACCAATCACATCGTGTTCCAGGTGAGGGAAGTGCCATCACCGGCTCCCATAGTGTCTCCAGGTACTTGGAGATGAGTGTTGATTCCCTTTCAGTTTATGATTCTAGTTGCTTTCTACAGAGAAGGAATTTGGCCTCATTTCTGGGTTTTCCCCTAACTCCAGAGCTATAAAAATGCCTTCATATAATGGTTAAAATGTAAAAGGACATAAAACAAAAATGTCTGAAGAAGTCAGACAATATCACATACAACCTATTAAAAAATAATCATCATTTAACATCAGGGTAAATTAAGTGGGTTGTTCCAAAAACTTGGATTTCAATTTGATTCTTAGCTACAGACTTCTGCCATCTTGTTTGGTAGAACTCAACCTCAGGGGAAGAGAAGAAAGCAATGAATAAAAGAAACAAAAGGAACTCAAGGCAACCCCGATTGCTTCCAGAAAAATCTTCGGAGGAGACCCACAGGACAGTTCAGAGAGGGAAAGGCTAGTGCATTCCAGAACAGAGTCGTGGGTCATGAATGGGAAGGACCAACTTGCTTAAAAACAGCTGTCAGCCTTCACTTTTCTGTCTGCTGCCTTTTCAGTTTGACTGTACCAATACCCTGAACGACCAGTTGCTGGAGAAGGTGACTGTGCAGGTGGAGCCGTCAGATTCCTCCGAAGTGCTGTGTTGCATCCCAGCCCCCAGCCTTGCTTACAATCAGCTGGGAACCTGCTACACTCTGGTTCGTCTGCCTGATGATGACTCGACTGCAGGTACTAACCCACAGGCAGGAAGTGAGAGGAGCAGGAATGCATTACAATGTGAGCTCTTAAATGCCTGGGCAGATGTGTGGGGTTTGGGAATATGGTTCTTTTCCAGAATGAAACGTAATGATAATGGCGGTATATTTACATTTATAAAATTAATTACTGCTGCAGAAATACTAATTTTATAACTAAGTCTCTGAATAGTATTTGCTGGACGTTTAATGTTAAAAAATGTATACAGTGGTAGCTCAAGAAGGAACTCACGCTTCCTGGTGGAACAGTGCAACCACTAATGAGGGTTCATGCACCTGATGTCTCCTTGTGAAGGATCTTGTCCTCCTTCTCCTTGATGTTTATTTCTGGGGCAGCCTAAGGACTTCGTAGCTAGTAGGTCCGTGGAATTTTAAAATAATTGTTTCTGGGTCCTGTAGCACAAGGCTGGTGGCTGAGAGTATGTCTTACCCAAAGAATGGCTTAGCTGACGTTGGTGTATCCACGTTTGAGAAGGGCATTGTAATTCTCTCCTAGACCCATATGCAGTCTTGAGAGAGGGGCAGGGAGGCCTATGAAGGAGGGCCAACTGCTAGGGCCAGTAGTGTCTACAAATTTGGGGTTTGAAGTCTTATGACTGACCTCTTGTGAATGTCAAGTATTTCCTGTACTTGATTTCTTTTCCCATTTTTCCACCTGAATTCTTCTCTTCCCATATTCATTCCACATCTCGACACTATTAACCTGGTTTTCACAGAAGTAAGCGTACATATTGCATTTATGTTTTGAACTTTTATTACTAGTACAGGAAAAAACAATTTTTACTACTAGTACACAAAAATAAACAATTTTTACTAGTACACAAAAAACAATTTTTACTACTAGTGCACGAAGAAACAATTTTTACTACTGGTACAGGAAGAAACAGAAGTTAACGAAATTCACAAATACTGGGGAAAGAAGTTACAGAGTTACAAGAAATCGTGAAAGTACTAGTTATCCCTGGTCATCATTCAGTTCTGTCTGGGGCTTAACCTGCCTTCTCTTAGCCCCTCTCCCAGCTCCCTTTTTAGATGTTGGTTCTGGGAGCCCCTGCCCAAACCCCCTGGTGTTGGACGATAGACCAGGCTACTCACTCTAGCACGAGGTAGATTCAAGTTGGCACCATTGCTGGGTCTGAATCCCAGGTGGTTCCCCCCTGGCCCTCGGCGGACCTGCGCTTCTCTTCGGCAGCCACTCTGGATCCATAACCCCCCGGGTAGGAAGGCACTTCCCTAGCTGGCCTCCAGTATTTCTACTTCAAGCATTAGGCCATCTGAGTTTGACTTTTAATCACCTCCTTTATCCCTTTTTGAAGTTTCTCTAGCTCCATCCCCTTTTGGCTTCACTTTCTCCTCTGGTCTGTTTCCCTCCGGTTACATTTGTCTAAAGGATGTCCAGCAGCCACTGCTGAAGGTGACCATACTCTTAAGTCAAGCCAGTTGTATTTACTCTTGTTCCAAACCAGTATCGGGGCCCAGGCTTCATATCACCCTGTGGCTTCGGCCATCGTCCTGGGAAACTGCATTTTATCTTTTTTTTTTTTCCCCCTTAGCCACCTCTCCTTTTTTCAAAATTTCTCTCCTTATTGTACTTCTAGGGTTTCTGTTTTTTTAAGGGATGCCATTACTTTGCCACTTAATTTTAAGGGAAGTGAAATGCTGAACTCACTAAGAATCCAACTCTTCCCAGCTGAGAATACTAGCTCCTCCCATTGCCCCAGGTTCACTTGGATAATTGATAACTCAGGTGCCTTACACCCCAGGGAGCGGTCTTAACAGAATACAAGAAATACAAGTTTACAATATCAAAATACAGAAAACAACAATATCGAAATTACAGAAATTACATTGTACAGGAGAAAACAATCACAACAATAAGAGAAAACATTTCTACCAAGAAAAGAAGCATAGGGAAGGTTTTCTCACCCCTCTTTTCTAAGGAGTTAATTTATTTTTAAAGCGTAGATCTTACAAATTAGCCTAGAGGTTTCAACCTTTGGTCTGCTGGCTATGGACTCTTTTGCTTGATGGTTTGTATTTTATGTATAAAAATTTGGCACTTGGAGAATTTTGTTTCCTATTAAACTTTTCAAAGGGTTTGCTTATTGGTGTTAAACTCTGGTTTAGAGTTATAAACTCTTGTCCTCACCTCTTGGAGAAAAGACATGGAATTTTGTCTCAACACTCGGACCTTTAAAACTTACTAGTAGTCAGTTTATATTTGACCCATCACATACCTGCTTAAAGCCAAACTCCTTTCTATTCTTTAGTTTGGTCAGAAATTCTCACATTTTGAATCGGCGGCCAATTCAGAGTCTTAGCTATGCAATACTGGGAAATACCAGGGCGTAGATGGCAGTGAGGCTTCGACCGCCCCTCCCTCGCTTTTTTGCATTTTCCCCACTGCAGATACTATGAATTTTTCCAATCACCTGAAGATCTATACATCACTTCTACTAATTGCAAAAAGTATATTTTCATACAACCACAGAAGAGAAAAGAAATTACACAGACTGCGATTTCTACCAACTCGGAAAACTGTATAGCATAATAGAAAGACAGAGATAGATAGATTTTTGGGAGATAGATTGGGATCTGGATTTTGACTGCTACATATGGACTGGGTAACTTAGACAGATTATTAATTCTCTGTAAACCTTTAGGACTGGTACAAGGATGAAATGAAATTAAATAAGATGATTAGCATGGTACCAGACACATAGTAAATACTCAATAAATAGAAGTTGTTATTGCTTCATCTGGAACTACCTACTTTCTCCCTTTATCTTCTTTAAAATCAAGTCTTTCACAGTTCCTAGGACACACGCCCTCCAACCTCCAGAGAGTTGTTCTAGCAATTATCCTGATCTTTGCTGTATCTTGAGACTTTCCCTCTCCCCCTTACTTTGTATGTGCACAAAACATCTAAACCCCATTTGACCAAACCTACCTGCACCTGGCACCGAGATGGTCCTACGTCCTTCTCCCAGATCACAGGCAGTGTGTGGAAAGAGTTACCAGTATCACAGATCTCGATTCTGTGAGTCCTACTGGTCATCTTAACGTCTTCCAGCTCTACCTCCTTTATGCAGAAATGTTTAGAAAAGCCTTCAAGGCAGCCTTCTTTCTTAGCATCCTTTCCCATTCAGCAACTTTCTTTCCCCTGAGGCTCTACTGCACTCATAGATGACATGTGTGACATCTACAGATCTTTCCTCTGGCTGGCCCCCACCTTTGAACTTCTTGCCCCACTCCCTATTCCGAACCACTGTGACCCCTCCGTTGTTTGTATTATGAGACTATCGGGCCTTAGTGCATCACACGTCTCATCTCAGGCCCCTTCCCACCATTTAAATAACTCACTTAAAAAGTCTGCAGTGGAAAGTGTCCATCCTAAGATCCAGCTGAACAGTACCTGTGTAGGAGTCTCTTCTCCCGTCCTTGCTGGAGCTACCCCAGGATTCTGATGGGTTCCGATCCCTACCCCAGCCCTCTGCCAATCTGTAGTCTCCATTCCATTATCTGGTCTTTGATATTAATCCCCTTAACACCTGACACTCCGGATGAACAGCTTCACTTAACTGAAATATATCTCAGAGTTTTTCACTTCTACCCACCTCCAGCCACTCACTGGAATCCTTATTCATGACCCTTCATGAAACTTTGCATTCTTCTAAGCTAAGCACATATTCTGCACTTTTATTCAGATACTAAAAAAGTAGGATAGATAGGACATTATTATCCAACCACAACTTCCTCTGCCTCAGTCACCGGAATGGGTATCAGTCTAGCCTTAAAATCAGTATTCCTCCAGTTTGACCCATTATGAGATTGGCCAGGATGCCCAGTCTCCGATCTCCTTATCCATCTGCTCATTCATCTTGGCACTAGTCTGGCTCTCCTCACATACACTGAAATTTCTAACATCCCCTTCTCTGCTTACTTTCATCCTGTCTTCCCTCCTGTTGACATGTTCCCTTATCTCACCATCATCAAGGTAACAAATCTTTATTGCTGCCTTTCTTACATGATAACATCTCTCTAGAAGGCAACAAAAGGTGGCGTGTCCACTCACTTCTTTTCCCTTCTTTTGGCCTTTGGAAAAAAGCTCTGCTTGTTTGCAGCACTCAGGCTTGCTTCCACTTGGGAACGTCCTCCTTAACCTACTCTCATCTATTATTAGGTGTTATTAGAATTCCTCTAATGACTGATATGCACCTTCATCTTTGGACACCAGAAGTGCGAGAAGCACCTTCAGGCTTCACTTCATGAATTTCTCTTCAGATGATATGACGTTATTCTCCTGGATCTACCCACTTCATGTAGTTCTCTGAGTTTGCAGGCAGACACCTATTTTCCTATGACAATTTACTTTTATGTATTTCTCCCATTTTCCTCTATTCCATAACGGTCATCAAGTTCAAAGGCAGCACTGTGCATCACAACCATTCAAATGTTGCTCAGCAATCCCAAGAATTATTTAATAAGTACACTGTCAGCTTAATTTCAGTGTCCTTTTAACCACTTCTCTTTCCATTTTTCTCTGCTAATTTCCATTGGAAAAACAGTAAATACATAAGTAGTGTGTCACCATCTACAACATGCATATTTACCAGTGCTCGGTGCGGTGTTTTCAAAGTCCAGTGGACTGCCCTTGCCCACCCGTACTTTATGCTTGGTTGTCCAGTAGCTTCTCCCTCTACAAATATTCTGCATTGTCTCTCATCTCATCAGAGTGCTTGCCTGCAGATAAAGCAGCCCCCACGTGCTTAGACTCCCTAGGGTGCCCTTGCCTTCTCTCTTGCCCCCAGAGCTGCCCGTGTCCCCGATGGGGAGTTCCTCACAGCACTGCTCCATTCTGTGTGATGCCCTTTTACCACACCTGAGCTCCTCAGGCCACCAGAGCTTCTCCACTCCTCCACCCACCTATCTCTTTCCTGTTCCGTCTACTCCCGTGACACACCCTCAACCACCCTCCCGTGGTGGCCCGAGACTTCACTGTCACTCTCTTTTACACACTGTGTGTGGGGTCACTGTGCTCAGACAGCCTGCTCAACCTCACGGTCGCCTGTGGGGCATGTGAGGGAGTCCCAGATCTTTTCCTCGACATCTGCTCCCTGGGGGACCAGCTTCTTCATCCCCAGGGGGCTGGACTGAATCTATCTGCCACTGAAATCCCCACTAAACCCTCTACCTTCTCAGGTCCACCATTTGGGAGGAGGTCATTCTCTGGGCTTTTCTCTGACCTTCCGTCTTCTCACCATCCCCTGCACTGACACGGTTGTCTCCAGCATTTTAAATGGGCCACGACTTCTCACATCTCCAATTCCATGGGCCTCCACCCTCTTTGCCCCCCATGGCCCTCACTGGCTATGCTTTTTCTCCTGCACCAGCTTCCTCACACCCATGTTCCCCCTCATGGGACTGGCTCCTGGTCTCTCCACGTCCACTCCGTCCTCTGTGCTCTCTCCCACCCTCCCTGCCAGGCACCATCACCAGTCCTTTGTCACTCTTCTCGCCCTTTGGACCACCCCTGCTCGCCCACACTCTCCCACCCGCTGCAGACTGCTCGCCTGCCCGCCTCCAGGGCCCCGGCTCGGCGCCCCTCCTGCTCAGCATCTCTCCTACAGACGTGGCAGAGGGAGTGTCCTGTGAGCTGAGCCACCTGACATTCCTTCAGCCACCCTGTGGGAGTCGTCCAGCTGCACTCGGGGTCTCCTCTGCCCACCATGCCCTTCTCCATCGCCCGCCTGCTACTCAGCCCAAGTCAGTCTCTTTGCCTCCGACACAGGGCACTGAAGCCGCTCCAGCCACTCCCATCTCCCTCCACCTTCCTCTTCAAGTGTCCTCAGCTGGTCTGCACTCTCACCCACTGACAGTAGACCCCAGCTTCAACCCCCCACCCTGCTACCCCGCCTCATCCCCACATCCTTCCAGAGGCCTTCCTGGCTACATCCATTTGCTCGCTGTCTGTCTGGGCCTGACTCTGCTGCCTGCCCTGTCACCCACTCCAGCTCAGGGGCTCACCTGCTCAAGTGTCCCCTCTCTGCCCCCCTTCCGCTCGGCCCCTTCCACCCAGTGATTCTCGCCCGAGGACCCATGACCCCCAAGACCGCCTATCAGTGTCACCGTCTGGGCGTGTTTTTGGGTTTGCTTTTGTGTGTTTTTGGGTTTGCTTTTGCACTGAGCAGAGCACTGCTCCCCCGTCCGATGTTCTGATAGGCCTGCCGTGGGGGCCATGCCCACAGCCCCCCTCGGGTGAAACCCCCCCCCCATCCTCGGCAAGAATCACTGCAGTGGAAGCCTGCGCCAACTCCCCGCGCCGCCCTCCGCCCTCACGCACCTCTAGCCTCCTGCTTCCCTCAGTGGTCGGAACGCTTGTCCTCAAGGCTCAGCACTGGCCCGTATCTGCCCCAGATGCAGCACGTTCCCTTCTATATTTATGCTATGACAGTGATGTGCTCCAAAGCCCGGTGCGCACTAGAGCACTGTTCTTTTCCTGACGCCCTGGCCTGACACCCTTGGTGGTTGTCTCTTTCCCTAGGTTATCCCTCTTGATAAAAGTCAGTGACACCGTTTCCCTGCAGAGCCTTGCCCCTCACGTCCTCATGTCCCTCTGTGACTCCTGCCAAGCGCAACTTTCCTTATCCCTTTCCAGCAGTTGCTCCCCTGGGTCCTCTCCGGATGGTTCCCTGGTCCTTGCTACCCTCTCTTCAGTCTGTGCTCATCACCCTCAACACTCGGTGCTAATCAGTCCACAAGCTGAGTTTGAAAAAGGGCTTATTTCGGTGCCTGGAGCTTGGCCCTTGTCTCCCCACACCTCTCTCCACCTGCCTTCACGCCCAACGCCATCAAAGCCCAGTCCTATCACCAACCCTGTCCCCACCCCGTCCCCACCGGATCCGTAGTAAAGAGCCTGGCCAAAAAGTTCTATCCTCGCCACAACATTCACGGCTGTGGGAGCAGCCACTGCTACCGCCTCTTTTTTCTTCCCTCCTTCCCCATGCCACTGCTCGGGTTACCATGTGCTGGCCCAGCTCTCTGAGCTGCCCTCTGGGAGGCACCTCCAAACTGGGCCAGGATGCATTCTCTGCCATCTCCCTCTTCTCTGCTCACCCTCTTGCAAGCGTCCAGCTTGTGTCCTTGCTCCTTCGTCCCCTGGGTGCCTCCCTTCACCTTGCCCATCTCTGAAACGTGACTCTCCTGTTACTCTGCATCAAGGCCCCATTTGGACATTTTTCCCACAATCTTCCTCATAGGCTGCATTGCTTCCCTTTTCCTCCACAGCCCGGGGAAAGCACCCTGCCTCTTCCCTAGGACCCATGCACCTCAAAGCTCCCAAAGCCTGTCCTGTAGTCCCTCTGGGTCATCCCCTCACCATCGGATGTGCTCCCTTCCTGGGACCTGCTCTCAGCTCTCACTCTTTTCATCCCCTCAGTAGGCTACTGTTCTCTCTGAAACCATGTGCTGTCGCTTGTGTGGTCCTTCCACTGGCTCTAACCTGCCTCTCCCTGCGTGAGGCTCCCTTTTCCCTAGCCTCACCCCACCTCAGCTTCCTCTCTCTCCCCTCTCAGTCAAGCCCTTGCCACAGGCCTCTACCCCAGGCCTGACCTTCAGCTCATCCTCCTTCCCTCACCTCCCCTGCTTCCATTCCTTCTCCACTGGTCCCCTGCTGCACCCCTGCCCATCACCCTTGCCCTGCCCGGAACGCTTGTCCTCAAGGCTCAGACACTGTCCAGATGCCCGTGTGCCCTCCATCCTGCTTGGCCGTGTGAGCTTGGGCCCACGCTGGCGCTCTGTCCCAGGAAGGCTTGCCACCACTGTTGTCCACCCAATGAAGCCTCTAAACAAGTGTCCCCAGACCTCACCCTTCTGCCCCTTGCTCTCCCCTGTGTCCCTCTGCTGCCGACATCATCTTCCTGGACCAAACCTATGGCACCACACTGGTTTAAGTTCCTTCTTAACTTCCCTGTACAGTCCCTGCCCCGGGGCCAGCCCTGCAGCCCGCCAGCCCCTGGAGGGGGCACACAGATTTTGTGGCTGCTGCACGCTATGCTTCCTACCTTGGTTATGAGCCACTCCTCCACTCTGCATCTTTTCTACCCACACAACGGACTCCAGCCACATGAGTCCATCCTGAGTCCCTGAAGGGACCTGCCAGAGGTCTCTGGGTGGGATCTGTCATAATATGCCGTGCTGGGCACTTCCTCTGTTTACCCGTCATCGTGGCCCCCTTCCCCTTCTGCTCTGAGGGCCCTTGTCTTCTGATGTCCAGCCCATGGCATCTCAGTTCTGTCCCTGTCTTTGGGCCTGAATACCACTCATTCCACTCCTCTCCCTGCCTAAGCTGTGCGGACATCCCTGACGGAAGCTCTTCAGGCCGTCTCCCTCTTTTCAGTACTGTCCCCCTTACTGCCTATGAGCCCCTGCGTATTCCTGAGTCTCCCCGCCTTCCGTGTTGCCTGCCTGCCCTTTCTCTGCTCATGGACGCCCCTGACCCCGCCTGCACCCCTTCTCCTTCCTTCAGGGCCGCTCTCTTCCTACTGGATGCAGAACCACCTGGCATAGTCCCTCCTCTGCTCCCTCTCCCACTCTTGTCTTCCAGAAACCCTCTGCTTCATCCTCAGCATCACATCCCACTTCCCCTACTGCCTTCCAGTCCTGCCATGGATCAGTGTCTCTTCCTTCACATCTGCTCTTTCCTGACTGGCCCTGTGCTCTTCTATGGCCAGGCTGGTAGTCCCCAACCTGATACAGTAAACCCATCTGCTCCCCAGTTCACCCGAAATACTCTGCCTTTCCGTGTCTACCACCCCGGAGACAGTAGTTCCTTCTCCAGACGTCTGACTTCATTGACTCATTACACCCTTCACTGACAGGGCTGACTCCTGCCCTTTAAATGAGCCTCCATCTCGACCACATTATCCTCCCACCTCTTCCATGGGCTTTCTCATGGCCCTGTCTCCACATATAGGACTGGCTCCTGGTCTCTCCATGTCCACTCCGTCCTCTGGGCTCTCTCCCACCCTCCCTGCCAGGCACCATCAACGGTCCTTTGTCACTCTTCTCGCCCTTTGGACTACCCCTGCTCGCCCACACTCTCCCACCTGCTGCAGACTGCTCACCTGCCCGCCTCCAGGGCCCCAGCTCGACTCCCCTCCTGTCCGGCGTCTCTCCTGCAGACGTGGCAGAGGGAGTGCCCTGTGACCTGAGCCACCTGACATTCCTTCAGCCACCCTGTGGGAGTCGTCCAGCTACACTCGAGGCCTCTGCCAACCGTGCCCTTCATCCCCCACCTGCTGCTCAGCCCGGGTCAGTCTCTTTGTCTCCAACACAGGGCACTGAAGCCCCTCCAGCCACTCCCATCTCCCTCCACCTTCCTCTTCAAGTGTCCTCAGCTGGTCTGCACTCCCCACCCACTGACAGTAGACCCCAGCCTCAACCCCCCACCCCGCCACCCCCCCTCATACCCGCATCCTTCCAGAGGCCTTCCTGGCTACATCCATTTGCTCGCTGTCTGCCTGGGCCTGACTCTGCTGCCTGCCCTGTCACCCACCCCAGCTCGGGGGCTCACCTGCTCAAGTGTCCCCTCTCTGCCCCCCTTCCACTCAGCCCCTTCCACCCAGTGATTCTCGCCCGAGGACCCATGACCCCCAAGACCGCCTATCAGTGTCACCGTCTGGGCGTGTTTTTGGGTTTGCTTTTGTGTGTTTTTGGGTTTGCTTTTGCACTGAGCAGAGCACTGCTCCCCCGTTTGATGTTCTGATAGGCCTGCCGTGGGGGCCATGCCCACAGCCCCCCTCGGGTGAAAACCACCCCCCCATCCTCGGCAAGAATCACTGCAGTGGAAGCCTGCGCTGACTCCCCGCGCCGCCCTCCGTCCTCACGCACGTCTAGCCTCCCCCAGTCGTCACTGACACCCCGTTCCCCAAGTTCCCAACGTTTCCCTGCACTCGGACACTGACCCGGCTCTGTCCGCTTGGAACCACCACCGCATTCCTTCTATATTTACACTATGACACTGATGTGCCCCGAAGCCCAGTGCGCCCTAGAGCGCTGTCCCTTCACACCTCACCTGCACCCCCCCCCGCCCCCCCCCCTCTGACAGAAGGCACTGTGACGGTATCTTTGGCCCTAATCTTACCCTTTTGGTGTTTGCCATTGTCCCTTTCACTAGGTTCCCCTCCCGATTTCAGACCCGTGACACCGTGTCCCTGCACAGCCTTGCCCCTGTGGTCCTCACGTCCCTCTGTAACTCCTGCCTAGCCCACTTCCCTCCCGCCTCTCCTGCAGCTACCCTCCCTTGTCCTCTGTGGTTGGGTGCACTGGTCTTCCTGCCCTCTCCTCAGCCTATAGTCATCATTCTCAACCCTGGACATGTAATCAGCCCACAAGTTCATTTAAAAAAGATGGTTTTCTCAGTACCTAGAGCATGGGTCATGTCTCCCAACCCCCACCCTCATGCCCACTGATCCCAACCCTACACTCCCAGAAATCCATGCCGCACCCTAACCAAAATACTGTCCCCCGCCCCATC
>PITA01004140.1:95585-127823 GCA_004023965.1 Spilogale gracilis | reverse complement strand
CTCTAGCTATGTTTCTCTCTGTCAAATAAATAAATAAAATCTTTAAAAAATATAGATAGATAAGGAGTCCCTAGATAAAAGTTTAAGTTGTGAGTTCATATTTAAATAAGAGAAACCTTTGGAAAGAAATTTCTAATGTAAAATTTCTGGACAAAATGTTTTTAGCTAACAATGTATATGCAAAGGCTATGTAAGGCTTAAGAAATCACAGTAGAGTATTAGTCTCCAAAGTTAATTGGTTATGACAGTTTGTCAAATTGGAATAATAAATTGCCTTTTAAATAATAACAATTATAACTTCCCATATAAGAGATAGGATGAAGATACTTTAAACCCCTGGGTAAAATTACTTTTTAAAGAGTCTAGACAAAATCTCAAGTGGGTTATCAAAAAATGAAAATGAATAGAAAAGCACAGTTGCAAACAACTTTTTTTTTAAGCAACTTCTAACTATTGTTTAATTCTGCAACAGCCCTAGACACGATATGTATATTCTGATTAACATTTTAACATCTTAACACTGTGCTAAAGAGGTGAAGACCAGATGTCAGACACTTGCATATATTTTTATTCCTCTATTATTTGCATATGGCTGCGATGGCCAAAGAAAGAGCTGTCTTAGCAACTGCTCCAAGCCTTGGAGTACCCAGCTGACTGCATTGACTGTCTTCCTGAGCCAAGACGAGAGGTGTCGTGAAAATTTCAAATTGAGCATTAGGAGAATCTATTCTGAAATGTTGTTTGGTATGTGTCCCCTTCATCCTTGTCTCTATTTCTCCTCTCCTTTTGCCTCCCTTCTCCCCAGGCTCCTGTTCATTCCTAATGCCCAACGACTCCCCATCTCTTCACTTGCCTCAATGCTTCATCTCTAACCCCGAGCCACTGACCCCATGATTTCCCTAAAGAAAGACACTTCTCTTAGTCAGACATTCTACTGTGGGTGGTTAAAATCTTTTCTTCAACCCGCTATCCAAGCAAATATCTATAGCCTACAGAGAAATGTACTTTAGTGAGGCTCAAACAAGTGCACACGCCGGATAGTCCTGGTCCTCAAGGAGAAAGGCTTGGAGGAAGTTTCTGCCCAAGGCCTCATCTGTCCTGACCTTATGATCTTTGTTGTCTGCTTCTCTTCTTCTGTGTCCTGAATTGGCCTGCCCTGAACACATCACAACTTTGTGTTAGGGGATAATACACCAACTATGAAGAAATATTTTTCTTTTTTTTTTTTTAACAGTGAGGTTTTGTTTTTTTTTTTTTTTTTAAGATTTTATTTGTTTATTTGACAGAGAGAGAGATCATAAGTAGGCAGAAGGCAGGCAGAGAGAGGGGAGGAAGCAGGCTTCCTGCCTAGCAGAGAGCCCGATGTGGACCTCGATCCCAGGACCCTGAGATCATGACCTGAGCCAAAAGCAGAGGCTTTAACCCACTGAACCACCCAGGCGCCCAAATAAATACTTTTCAGCTATTATTAACACAGTTCAGTTTTTCTGGAAGGTCTATATCCAGCACGTCCAGAGTCCTGCAGGGCTAGCCTCTGAGAGGCTGACTCTGCTTATTCCCATCTGCAAATGCACGCTCTGCGGCACTCAGGAAGGGGCTCTTCTTGCTGTGGCTATACTGGCCATGATTTCCACAGACTGCCATAGGCTTTGGTAAGAGGAGAGCAATTTTCAGGTGGATGCTTCTTCAAAAACCTCCCCTCACTTTTAGCAAATCCTATGCTCTGTGACTGTACCCAGAATGCATCCATCGTCCTTCCTGCCAATCCCCGGCATTTCTTGATTTAAATATTTACATTAGCAGCACGCTTAGACAAAATCATCATGGATAATAATGGGAAGCAACAAGGCCTGTGTCATCAAGAAAGATAGCTAGTAGATAGGACCTGGTGGAGAAAACAAAACAAAACAAAAGCAAAACAATAGCCTATATAATTTCTTTTCTTTTCTTTTTTTTTCCTCCCATGGAGAAAGGGCCAGAGTGCTTTTATATGAGGAAAAGCTGTTTTCAGGCCAAAACTCTTTTCCCTAGTTAACGCTGCTCATCATATTTAATTCAAATATATTATCTCAACACCTCCTTAAAAATTCTTAAGTTCTGCAAACTAAAACAATAAATCAAATATAGCCCCTTTGACGTGAAAGCCGCAAAATTTAGCTTCTTCCACAAGCCAATTCTCAGATACTTGCAATATTATCCTCAGGTTCTGATACGTACAGTAAATTAAAAGCCCATTTAGCAGCTTTATTTGACAGCTGAACTGTCTTTAAGCAGCCTTAGGCAAAGGATACAAATGTCTGGTTCTTTCAGAGAGAGCCATAACTTACAAACCACTTTACAATGTTTAGTCTTGCATTCTTTGGTCTATAGGCTCTGCCATCAGTAATGTGTTTATCAGTGAAAATATTATGTAGGCTTGTTTGCCAAGGCACTAAAGAGATGCTCAAAATAAAGTGTCCACAACAGGCTATTAAAATGCAAAAGATTTATGTGAAAGTCACCTTCTCAAAAGTAGTCATTTTACTTCTGACCTTTATAAGCGAATGATAGAGCTTCCTTTGGAACACAATTGCATGACCTAAACCGCGTGTACTCTGCACAACAGTCTTCACAAAACCCAAGACACTTGTTGGTAAAAGAAGCCAAAAGTTCCCAGTTTAAATAAGCAAACTGAGAAGTGTTTAAGGCTCCATATTCATTGACACCTTTTAAATTGCTCACAGCATCAGTGTTTATAGAAGCTTTGTCTTCTTTCCCTTCTGACAGATTCCGGTCCTTTTTCATGGCTCAGGGAACTGTCCCCCTAGCTCTCCTTCAGACCCTAAGCTTTCCGGGGCCCAGACGCTGGATCACTCAGTTCCCAAATGGTTTCTGTCTACTCACCCTCTACCTCCTCGTATCTCACACCCTGGAAGTTCTTGGCAACTGAGCAGAAGTATAGAAGAACATTTTCTTTAGATCTGTGTATATATAAGAGGACACACACACACACACACACACACACACACACACACACACACACGATTCCACCTGAAATCCCAAGTCATTCACCTGGCATGGTTCACCTAATTCCAACATCCCTTATCAGCACAGACCCTACCACATCTACTCATTTACTTCAGGCTCCACATATACCCAAATTAATCATTGTTCCCATTCCACCAAAAATACTCATTCCCACTTGTTCTCTTTTTACAAATTCCCCAAGGTCTTTCAAAATACATTTTTTAAAAAGTAATCTCTGTACCCAGTGTGGGGCTTAAACTTACAACGTCAAGATCAAGAGCTGTCCAGTGAACGAAGCCAGCCAGGCGCCCCTCAAGATACATTTGAACATCACCTATTTCAGCAGGTCTATCCTAACCTCCCCCAAAGATATAAAATATGATTCTGCATTTCTGTGATGGTGGTGTTGAGGCTTTTTGTGGTTGTTGTTGTTGTTGTTGTTTTTTAATATATCTACCTTCCTGTTATAAGCTCCTAGACAGAAAGAGCCAAAATGAATTATCTTTTGTGTCACCATGTATCCTCATTGTTTGAAACCATCATTTTAATTAAAATGTCTATTACCTAGGTCCAAACTGGGAGGCAATCCCCTCAAATGATAATGAATAAGGGAGAAATATTTTTTCTTTGAGATCTGCAATGCCTGGGAAGACTTATTAGTGTATAAGGATATAAGACATATAAAGATATAAGCACAATGGGAGAAGCAGGAACAAAATTAAAAAAATGGAATTAAATATTTAAATAAACCATTACAGTCCTATAAATTATTAGTAATTTTGGAGGGGTCCTTGGGATTTTACTAATATGATCCTTTTCCCAGAAAATGCATCTGCTTGTGCACATGAACACACACACAGACAGACACACACAACCCTTAAGATACTTTTAAAAAATATTTAATTTTTATTTATTTATTTTGGAGAGAGAGTGTGTACATGCGTGTGTGCATGCATATTGGGGAGGGGCAGAGGAGGAGGGAAAGGGACGAGAATCCTCAAGCAGCCCCACGCTGAGCACAGAGTCTGAGTAGGAGCTTGGTCTCATGACCCTGAGATCATGACCTAAGCCAAAACCCAGAGTTGGATGCTTAACCAACTGAATCACCCAGGCACCCCTAACATAGTCTTAAAGGGTCTTTCCCCCCTTTAGATCATCTGTGAATTTCAGCAGTGAGCTTTTGTTCTAGAAACCTCAGCCCATAGATTAAGAACACTGAGCCTCTGAAAATGGTGTGAGAAGGCAGAACCCCATAAGACAACAAACAAAGAATGAGCTTTAAGAGAAAGTGGAAGAAAACCATGAGAAAGGAGGCAGTGTCCCTTTGGACCACTCTGGCTCAAAGAGCTTTTGCTTCACTGTTTGTCTGAATCGCAAGCTCTATGTGTCTTAGGTTTACAACTAGCTCTTGAAGGAGTGTGGTTTTGATGTTATTGTTTTTGATTCCATAGGAAACAAAAAGATACCACTGATTACAGGCCTCCATCCTTTTCCCCTCTGGAGGTGAGAGCTGAGATCCTGAGGAGCAAGTCATTCTTGGGAGAAATGAAGGCAGGGGCTTAGACCACAGGAAGGGACAAGGGTGATGGTTGCAAGAGAAAGGGATGGGTTGGTGAGCTTATTTTAACCCTTTAAAGTCAAATTCAGAGAAGCTTTGTGATCTTCAAAACTTCTTAGAAATAGGATTGAGTGGGAGCAAGCAAACAAGATGGAATATGAAAGAGAAAAGGAAAACAAACAGCAAATGGGATGCAGAAAAATGTTAAAATTTTATGAGAGATTTACCATAAGAAACTACTGCTTGGAAGAAGTAGGTCATATAGGCAGTTAGAAATAAAAAGATGCTATGTCTACAGACTACAAGAACCACTGCAGGAGTAGAACGATTTGCTTCTCGTCACTCCGAGTCAGCAAGCCCCAGGGTCTCTTTTTGGTCCATCCAGTTTGCCAGGGGACCTCATTTCTTCCTGGAGACTTCTGAGGATTCTGTTTTATTTTCCCCATCTGACAACATAAACAACAATGGGATGGGATCATTTATTTAACATTCACAGTAGGTTGAATACTGAGCAGAGAGCTTTCTGTAAACATCATTTCACTTCATCCTAACATCTAATCCACGAGGCACGTGCTATTACTATCCACGTTTGAGGATGGAAAAAAAAAGGAAGTTCAGAAAAGTGTTAACTCTCTCAAGGTCTAACAGCTGATAAATGCAAGGATGAAAGGATTTCTTCCTACAACACTCATTTTCCTAGAAGGCAGTTGCAGACCTTAATTAACCGATTAGCTAGTTAGACTGAAAGAGGGAGTCTGGAGTGTAAATGATTTTTCTAACACTATGGCAGACAAAGAAAGCATAGTCTAGCAACCAAAAGAAATTTCAAATTAATTCAGATTCTTTATTTGAGCAATACTTCTTAAAATCTCATTTCTTCCCTATTTTCGTACTGACCCATAGCTTCCCTGGTCCTTTCTCTCTCTCTCATAAAACCCTCCTTCCCCACTCCAGCCATTCTCTCTCTGTCCCCTTTCCTTCTCTCTTCTTGTCCAGACTTTTTATGTTCTCCCAATTTTAAATCACAAAAGCCAGCGATGGGGGACTTCTGTGCGAGTAAAGCAAACTTGCCACAGCGGATAAAACTCAAGCCCTCTCTCCACTGCCCTTGGTGCCTTTGGGCAGCAGCCACACCACCACCAGCCAGCGCCTGTGCATGGAACACTGAAGAACTCTCCTCAAGTGAAGAAGGGAAAGAAAACCCCAAATGGGGCAAAGCCAGATCAGTCTTCAGTTGGCAGGGAGAAGAAAAAAAATTGAGAGTTCCCATGTTATTAGTCATTTGGGTTTGGGGACATTTATTTGCATTTGTTTTCCTTTTTCCCTTCAACTAACCTTGACTGTCATGAGATTTGGGTTTACTTTATAGTCATAGGAAATTACTGATGAGATTTGGTGGAGAAAGTGGCTTAAGCCTATCCATATACAGACAAGGTAGTCTGGCTGAAAGGTAAAGGATAGACTGAAGGAATGAAGGGTGACACAGATGGCAAAAGAGACTTTTCTTTCTCTTTTGCTCTCTTCTAACCCCTGGAAGGAGTCTTTGCAAAGACTCATCTACATCAGAGACTCCTCATGAAATAATGCATTAAAGTTGCATTGTGGGACAAAGCCACTGTTAGCAAGAGAAATGTGTCTTTTGGTTCTACTCTGTTTGCAGGTGTGGCTAAGACCCTCACTTGGAACTGTCAGACATGCTTGGGCGAGATTTCAGAGGTGCTAGCCCAGTGCCTGGCACATGGTTGTCAATATTTACTCGCTGTGTGAACAATTACCCATTGCAAGAGTGCATGCATGAATGCGTGGGGTTGGAGGTCCTGAGTAGGCAGAACCTGAGACATGGACAGGGACAGGGACATTTAATTTATTACTGTTACCGGACTTCATCCATTCCAGTAGGTTGGGGATTCCAGGAAAAGTAGAGTCTTGTCAAATAAATAAATAAAAGTCTTTTTAAAAAAGTAGAGTTTTGATTTAATAGTTGAAAAGAGTAAAAGAAAGTCAAGTTTGAGAGGATGATAATGATATTGATTTAGGACGTTGGTTGAGCTTTAGGACTAGAAACCTTTACATCTCTGTAATTAACTGCACCTCCCTCATGTAGATGAAGAACTGAATTACTATCTTGTATTTATTCAACTAAATATTACTGGCGATGACTTTGTTCAGGAGCTAGAATAGGGATCATACAGAGATGACCAAGAAGGAGCAAAATCATAAAGGACTCACAGTCTGCAATGAACAGTATAATGTGAGGTGACAGGTGTCATAATTAAGGTATACACTGAGCCATAGCCGGCCAAGGTGGAAAGGAGCGTCTGAGATATGGCAGAACACTTCTCAGGGAAGGAAGGAATATTTTGTTACTGACATTGTTTAGAGTTGCCAATGCATGCTGATAATAAAAAGCAGCTGACCTCTAGTCAGTTTTATTGTTGTTTTTCTTTTTTTTTTTTAGGATTTTATTTGTTTATTTGACAGAGAGAGAGATCACAGGCAGGCAGAGAGGCAGGCAGAGAGAGAGGAGGAAGCAGGCTCACTGCTGAGCAGAGAGCCTGATGTGGGCCTTGATCCCAGGACCCTGAGATCATGATCTGAGCTGAAGGCAGAGGCTTTAACCCACTGAGCCCCCAGGCGCCCTTATTGTTGTTTTTCAGTTCTCCTCTTTTTGCTTGCTCCCAAGGCAGATGGCTCTTCCCTTCCCCCATCTCCCATCCTTAGTAGGATGACCCTGATTCTCACTGCTGTGAGAGCAAAGTGAAAGAAAAGATCCACTTTTTCTGGGGAAGCTACAGAAAGAATAACAAGGCCAGTGACATTTAAACTGAATTTTGAAAAGAACTTAGAGTTCACCTAGTTATCTAGAATTAAATATTATAAAATATTAATTCCCTCTGTGTGGTGTATCACTATTCATTTACCAGTATTACCTTCAGCTGTAATGAGCTACGAGGGTAACACCACTGCTGGGGCGCCAGGGTGACCCAGTGGGTTAAGTGTCCGATTCTTGGTTTCAGCCTATGGCATGATCTCAGGGTTGTGGGATCGAGCCCTGTGTCAGCCTCTGCGCTCAGCATGGAGTCTGCTTGAGACTCCCTTTCCCTCAGCACCTTCTCCCCATGCTTGCACTCTCTCAAATGGATTAAAAATAAATAAATAAATAAAAAAGTACTACTGCTATTGCTTAATATAACAAGTTAATTATTTTGCTCACTCAGCTTTCTCACTCTTGGGAATACCTAGTTTCACTCCAGGAAGGGAAAGAAACTGTGTCTTCCATGCACATGGATGCAGGTTTATGTTCTCTGTGAAGCTGAGTCGGAGGCAGAGGTTCATGTGTGGCACGTGTGTGAGGAAGTGCCTGCAGAAAGGGGGAGAAAGGAGCAGGGTTAGTTGAGGGAGAAGACAAGCTGTGGTGTGGGGCTAATAAACAGCTTCAGCTGATCCTGCAGGAAATTCTGGAGTTAAAATGGTCTTTCACTGCCAGTGACTGAGTCTGTGTACACCAGATGGTTGTTGGATGGGAGCCACCTCAGGACAGCATATCCTTGGGCAAGCAGCAACACCTATCTGTAGCCAGTACCAGTGCGAAATGTTCTGTCCTTTCCCACTTTCTGTCCCATCATTCTAGCAAAAAGGGCCATTTGCCCTCATTTAACCAATTCTTGGCTTCTTCAGCATTTGTTCCCAGTGAGAACTACACTAGATAAAGAGCCAGGCTGCCTATCCCCCACTTCCTATGGCTTCTTTGTTTTAGAGATCTTAGTTGCTTTAGATAGCTGACCATTTGGACTGCTTGTTTGTTTTTGTTTGTTTGTTTTTCCCTTCCTGTGCTTTAAATTTCCTCTAGACTAGTTTAAAAACCATATATACAGAAAAAGTGAGCTCTCAAAACCCTAAACTTCAATCCTCTACCCCCCACAAAGCAGACCTACACTCTCTCGCTATCCACAACCTCAGGGCATGCTCATACGTGTGCTGTTTAGTTTCCAGAGCTTGTAAGTAGTAAGCATTTATTTTCTTAAAGTTCCTGATGTGGGGCCTCTGGGTGCTCCGTTGGTTAAGTGTCTGACTCTTGATTTCAGTTTAAGTCCTAATCTCAGTGTCATGAGATGGAGCCCCACATCAGGTTCCACACTGGTTGTGGAGTCTGCTTAAGATTCTCTCTTTCCCTCTCCCTCTACCCCTCATCCTGTGTGCATGCACTCTCTCACTCTCAAAAAAAAAAAAAAAAAAATTTCCTGATGGTCATTGCTGAGGGCATCTTGCAATCATAATAAGATCCACAGGGTGGGTCCAGCCACAACATTGCTTATGGATAGGCTGAGCCTGGCACAAACACAAGATGTCTGTTCTTCCCAAGTTGACCTAGAGATTGAGTGCAATCCTAGACAAAATCCCAACAGGTTTTTTTTAATGCATATAGACAAATGATTCTGAAGTTTCCATGGAGAGTGAAAGATCCGGAACAGCCAACTCAATATTGAAGGAGAAGAACAAAGTCCGACTGAGGTCACCCAAATTAACTCTCCAGCTATAGCAATTGAGACGGTACGGTTTTGGCAAGAGAATGGGAAGACAGAACAAAGAAACCGATTAGGGAGCCCAGAAATAGACATCTATAAACCTAGGTAACTGATCTTTGATTAAGGAGCAAAGGCAATAAACAGCTCCCCCTTATCTGCTGGGGATACATTTCAAGACCCAGTGGATGCCCAAAACCACAGAAATTACCAAACCCTGTATATACTACATTTTCTCCTCTATATACATACCTGTAATAAAGCTTAACTTATAAATTAGGCAACAGTAAGAAATTTACAACAATAATGAATAAAATAGAAAAATTATCACCATATACTATAATAAAAGTTATGTGAATGTGGTCTCTCTCTCTCTCTCTCTCTAAATATCATTCATCTTCTTCCAGTGCTAATGTGAGATGCTAAAATGCCTTTTTTTTTTTTTAAGATTTTATTTATTTAACAGAGAGAAACACAGCCAGAGGGGGAACACAAGCAGGGGGAGTGAGAGAGGGAGAAGCAGGCTTCCCGCCGAGCAGGGAGCCTGATGTGGGACTCGATCCCAGGTCTCCGGGATCATGACCTGAGCTGAAGGCAGTCGCTTAACCAACTGAGCCACCCAGGCGCCACCGAAAAAATGCCTTTGTGATGAAACGAAGTGAGGTGAGTGACACAAACATTGTGCCATAGCATTAGGCTTCTGATGACCTTCTGATTTCTAAAGAAAGGTCATCTGCTTCCAGACTGTGTTTGACGACAGGTTGACTAGAACCACAGACTGTGAAACCACGGATATGGGGAGGGACTGCTGTACAGTATAGCAAAGGTAATTTCTTCAACAAATGGTGCTGGAACCAATGGCCATGCAAAAAGTGAATCAGACACAGACATTACAGTCTTCACAAAAATTCACTCAAAATGGATCACAGTCCTAAACGTAAAATGCAAAACTATAAAGCTCCTAGTAGATCATATAGGAGAAAACCTAGATGACCTTTGGGATAATGATGCCCTTTTAGATACAATAGCAAAAATGTGCTCTATGAAGGAAATAATTGCTAAGCTGGACTTCATTACAACTTAAAACTCTAGTCTGTGAAAAACAATGTCAAGAGAATGAGAAGACAAGCCACAGACTGGAACAATATTTACAAAAGACACATCTGATAAAGGACTTTTATTCAAAATATACAAAACCACTTACAACGCAATACGAAACCAAACAACCTGACTTAAAAGTGGACCAAATTTCTTAGACTCCTCACCAAAGAAGATCTATGGATGGCAAATAATTGTAATGATGGATATATGTCACTACATATTTGTTCAAATCCACAAAATATACAACAACAAAAGTAAACCCTAAAGTAAACAATGGACTTTTGGTGATAATCACGTGTCATTGTGGGTTCCCTTGGCCAAAAAATGTAGCATTCTGGTGAGTGATGTTAATGCCGGGGGAGGCTACATGCGTGTGGGGCAAGGGATGTTTGGGAAATACTGTACCTTTCTCTCAATTTTGTTATAAGCTTAAACGTGCTCTACAAAACTAAGTCTGTTTAAAATGTTTTGTTTTGTTTTATTTCTTCAAGAAGGATTATAGCACATCACCATCTCTCCTTGCCAGAGAAACACAGAGAGAAGGGCAACACTTCCCAATTTGCGACATCTAGTGGCTCTGCATCGGAACGACAACCTCTTAGAGAAGGAAAATCTGGCAATATCAACAGTGGCTCTGCCTGGGATTTACCAGGTCCTGAAAAAACACGAGGGCACTCCTAATTCGCAGAAAAGTTTAGCAGTGCTCTGGGTTCACAGCCAAATAGATGAAAATATGAGGCGTTTGTCTGTCTGCTGAGTGTTTGGATTTAAGAAAGTACAAAAGTCAAAGTGCACCAACGCTAGAGAATAATAATGGTAGGGAAGAATGGAAAACCAGGTTTCCATCCTTAGTCAGAAGAAAGGCCATTAAAGGGTCAGTTATCTCCCATAGAAGCGCCTTGCATAGTAACGGGAGGAAATATGCAGAATGGAACTTCAGGCTAAATGGCTGATGTCTTCTTCATGGAGGCTGGCTTCCTAGGAGAGAACAGGGAAATTGACCCAGTTTTCAATCGTTTCTTTGACCATGTTGACTTGGCTAGTTGAAATCCTCTTTGTGCTTTTGCATAGGTTATCTCCCTAAATTTAGACCCCACAACAATTCTAGGAGGCAGGTGTTTTACTTTCTTGTTTTGGTAAGTAAGAGCACAAAATCTCAGAGAGTCTGTAACTTGCCCTAGTTACAGCTAGAAGGGAGCACTGTTAACAACTGATTCCATGTCTCTTTGGCTTCAGGAATCCATTTTTCTTGTATAACATATTCATCCAGATTATAGTTTTCATAAACCAAGATTCTCTGTTTTCCCACCAGTATTTTCCACTTTTCTAGCCCCTCCCCCCTTGTAACAAATAATTTGGGTTTATTGCCTCAGGGAAGGTATGTGGAGAAACAGAGGGCTATGAACATCAGCAAATATTTGGGAGCAAAAGTCTAAGTTAGGAAGTTAGGGGATTGAGGGCATTGATGAAGAACATAGGAAGAGTGCCAAGAATTGACATGGAGGGAACTGGGTCTACTTCTTTTTCTTGCAGAGGTAGGATAAAGTTGAGAGAAGATAGGTGTGCATTGGAAAGAGAGGCCCCAGGGCTTCTTCCCTGTTAGAGCCATCATGATAAGAAGCACTCACTGTGGAAATGTCTGTAACACCTCAACGGGGTGTACCTGAGGATAAACCACATGTCTGAGCATCTCATGCCCTGTGGTGGATTGGAAGCTGCTAGAACCAGCCGATCTGGAGAGGCCAAGGTCGCAGAGACAAGGCACATCCCAGACAAACTGGGTTACACAGATGCACACTGAGTGCAGTTTATACACAGCTCCAGGAGGTGCAGGGAACGTACATGGACTGGGTTTAAGGTTTTACCCCCTAGAAGAACTGAAGGACAAAATAAACTTCATGTTGGATTACAGAGAAATAAAATTATATTTCATAGCCACCTTGTATTAGCTTCCTAGGAATGCTATAATGAATTACCATAAAGTGGGAGGCTTGAAATAATAGAAATGTATTCTCAGTTCTGGAGCCTAGAAGCACAAAATGTAGGGAAAACTCTATTTTGGGCTCCTCCTGCTTCTGGTGGTTACCAGCATACGGGAGGAAAAATAATTTTCCCTTGACCCTTCTAGGTTCCTAGCTCAAAGCCAGCTATGAGAAAAGACAGGGTAACATGAGAGAATCACACAGAAGTTTAATAACATGTGTACATGGGAGATAACCCAGAAAAACTGAATTACTTCCCCAAAAGGCCCAAGCCACCCCCTTAAATACCATCTCTAGCTCAAAATGAAAGGCGATGTTGGGGGAGGGCAGTTATGAGAGATGACCAGACAAAGCACAGTAAACAAAAGGAGTGTGGCTAAGCAGATTTGCACCCTTGCTTTCTCCACTGGTTAGAGTTTCTAGAGATTTGGTTATCCTCCTCTTCTTTGGCGCAAACAAGAAGACACTCTAGAAATAGAGATTGCCCTTGTAAATGTAAATGTCTCTTACAAAAGGGTGACTTTGACTCAGGCTTCAGAGCATTCCTGTGGCTGCTATTGCTTAAAATTAATCAGCTTAAAATAATCTTATGCTGAAGAAGCCTATTTCAGGGCTGCTATCCTGCTCCCCTTCACCAACAATTCCCAGGAGTCTCTGTCACTCTGGTCTCCACCTCTGCCTTCACTGCCTCTTTCCTTTTGTGTGTGTCCTTTTGTGTCTTCCCTTCTTCTCGTAAGGATGCCAGTCATCAGATCCAGGGCTCCCCCAATCCAGCATGACCTTATCTTAATTTGATCATGTCTGAAAAGATTCTGAATAAATTCTTACCCACAGATTCCACGGGGTAAGGTTCAAACGTATCTTTTTGAGGGGCCCACTGCAGTGGGTCACACACCTGAGTCTGTGGTCTGGGATTCCTACCTGCTACACATGTGAGTTTGGTGTGAAGGAGGTGACACCATGTGGGTTTCAGAGCACTGATGTCCGGGGCACCTGGTCCTGGCCAATGTTGATGTAACATAGGACCTTGGGCAAAACAATTATCCTCTAGTGGTCTTGATTTCCTCATCTTTATAGTGGAGATTTTTTTCTAGCACTGATGGTTGATTCTACTGGCCCAGAGTGGATGTGTGGAGTCCTCCTTCTGCCTCAGACACAGTGTGGTTTAAGAGGTATCACAAGACTCTGCTGGTCCGAGAACACTACCCTCCCTCCTTAGGACCCTTCCTCCCTGGCCGGCTTTTCTTACCATTAGGATCACAAAGGTATTAAATAACAAATAAACAAATACTTTGTCAATTAAGGGCCCCTGCAAGGATCATGTAGATTCTGGAAAACCAAGAATGCTGTTAACAACAGGATTCAGTCTTGAAATGCTTAAAAACTACAGGGAGACCTGCTTTGGGGGGGGAGGGGGGCCAAGCTACGTGGTTGCCAAGGGAAACAAAGACATGATTTAGAGAAAACACTGGGCTTATGGTCTGCATGACTCTTTTATCATTGCAAATGCATTCTCAAAAGAAAGCAATGACAGAGGAGAGCCAGAAGCCAAGGAGGAAGGCACACCAGCCCAGACTGAACTACTCCTCATCTCCTGGGAGAGCTGGTGAGCCTCTCAGGTAGGCTGGCCCCCAGCCTGCACCAAGAGGCAGGCAACGGAGATGTCTCACTCTGCCCTAAGGAGACAGTCTCAAGGATTTCCACAGCCAAAGCTGCAGACGTTTTCAGAGGCAGAGACCTGGCTGCTTTTCAATGACCAAAAGCTCTGTAAGTAAGAAACAAGCAGGGCGCCTGGGTGGCTCAGTTGTAAGTGTCTGCCTTCGGCTCAGGTCATGATCCTGGAGTCCCAGGATCCAGTCCTGAAATGGGCTTCGTCCTCTGCGGAAAGTCTGCTTCTCCCTCTCTCACTCCCCCTGCTTGTGTTCCCTCTCTAGCTGTGTTTCTCTTTATCAAATAAACAAAATATTCAAAAAAAAAAAAAAAAAGAAAACAAATTTGAAGAAAGAAGCAGCACTGAGAAAGCAGGAGGCACCTGAGCATCGTGGCCAGGAGCTTTGAGTTCTGGAATCAGAGCGGCTGCCTGGAGGCCATGTTTCCTAGCTGTGTGACTTCAGGCAAGTTATTGTCTTCTCTGAGCCTCCGACAAAATAAAGATTATTATCCTACAACCTATCTAGACATGTAGTTGTGACACGAAATAGGTCAAGTGCTTCATCCAAGCTTAAGGGAAGTAGCCAGTTAGCATTATTATGTTTCTGACATAGAACCAAAGCTACAGGATAAATTAAGGCCACAAGGCTAAACATATACCTCCAAGATGAGAATCCAGGGCTGCTGACTCCTTAATTCTTCCACAAAATAATACAGAAATGAAAAAGGCAAAGCCAGGCACACTTTATCTATTTAATAGTTATCATCATGTTTACCCGGTGCCAGGTGCTAGTCTAGGCACTTTATAAATACTGTCACTTAAGCCTCATAACAATGGATGGAGGCAGGATTATTGTCAAGTTATAAACAGTGACTTGCCCAAGGTCGCCCAGGGTCAGTGGGTACCGTGCTGTATCTTGGGGATCTGAGGCAAAAAAAATTAATAATAATAATAAATAAATAAATAAATAAATAAATAAATAAGAGTATCATTATATTTAGACCTCTAGAAACTCATTAACTAAAACATACTGTTCTTCTCAAAAAGTATTTTAATTTTTTAAGACATTAAGTAAACTCAATGGCATGCATAAATCTAAAACTCCCAGTTATCCCCGAGTAAAAATAAGCCTAAAATTTTAGCCTGTGGAACATAAATTGATAGTCCACCCAGCTGGTAGAATTCCACAAATTACAAATGCATTTCTGTAAGAAGGCTTATTCTCCATAAAACAAGTTTTAGAGAATTTACCTTGTAACCCACATTGCTAGCCTCCAAATTTCTAAGTTCCTTGGAAATTACTTGAAAATTAATCTCAGATGTTCTAAACATCTAATATAAATCATAGCACACATAAATTAACCTATATTTGGTGACTTTGGTCTCACCTATGACTTTCTGTATCTGTCCCACACTATGATTTCAAGGTTCACAGCACCTGAAACCTCAAACACCCTAACAAAAAAGACCCTGATGGGCTCCAGAACTGTGTATTTGGCCCACAGCAGAGCAAAGTAAGGTCATCAGCCAACAAAGAGATGGACTCTCATAAAGTTGACAGACTCAGGAAAAGGTGACCTATGGAACCCTGGTGTAATGCGAGGGAAGAATTCAGGTTATTCCCAAGTGATGGCAAGAGCTACCAGGTGGAGCAGGGAGGCTAGGGAGAACTGTGTCATTTACTGAGATAAAGAACTTAGGAAGAGGGGGAGGTCAGCACATGGAACAAGAGCACAAGAATAATTCAGCTTTAGACCTACTAAATTTGGAAATCCTGTGAGTCATCCAAGTGGAGATATTTAGTAGACCATTAGCTCTAAGTTGTGAAACTTAGAAATGCAACCTGGTCTGGAAGTATAAACTGAAAGTTTCCAGGGTATTGCAGCAGTCGTCAGACTTCAATGAGATTACCTACAAAGGGGTTATGGAATGAGGAGAAAAGAACATCTATCAGAGGGCGTGAGGGGCTGCACATGAAAAGGTTGGGTAAAGGAGAATTAAGTCAACAAATGAGACTAAGAAAAAATGGTCACAGAAGAAGAATGAACTCCAAGAGTGTATGGTAAGAAAGCCAAAGACAGAAATTGGTCAGCTGCGTCAAATGCGCTAAGAGAGAGAGTAGAATAAGGACTGGGAGAATCCATGGGAGAAGCACCATGGAAGTCATGGGTGACCCCAGCAGGACAGCTTCACAGGAAGAGTGGGATGGAAATTACATGACAGTGAGTTGAAGAGTAATGAGTATCTTGTATGGGATTCAGGCCATGACTGGAGCCGTAATAAGAACTGGATAAAATATACAAAACAATGGCTCAAGGGAGCCAGCAATGTAGGCCCTGTAAGTCTTGAGAGAAGAAAGCATAGAAAATGAGCTCCACATTCCTCCTCCCCTAGCTTTTCCTCTGGGGTAGTTCAAGCATGGGGAAATAGGGCCCATGTAGAAAATGGCTGTCTTGCAGGGTGAAGCAATTTCTGGACAGTGAGAGAAATTCAGAAAAGGGGCCCAGAAACTGATGTACGTATTTTCCATAAGCTGTTGGACGGTGTCTAAGCTGTGCAGGAGCCCAGTGAGTTTCTACCAAACCAGATGAAAACAGCAGCGGGAAAGATAAAAATCTGATCACGGATTTCAGCAGCATGCTGTACTGAGAAAACAGAGGTTAGAATTTAAGCCTTACCATGGAGGAGATGCGTCACTAAACATTATAAAACTTTAGTCGAGGCTTCAGAAGGGGCATCCCTTAGTAGTAAAGGGAACCCACAAGAAATAAGGTCAAATCGGCAAAAAAAAAAAAAAAAAAAAATTAACAGTCTAGCCCTAAGAAAGCCTAAAATCATACCTCAGCAGGATCTGTCTGCCTGCCAAAAACAAACAAAAAAACAGCTCTTTTTGAAAGAAACCACAGAGCCTCGACAGTTCTTTTTTTAATCCACAATATCCAAACTTACGAGGCATGCTAATACACGGGACATGTTTGGTTTGCTAAAAACCAAGGGCAAAGAAGATCCACAGGTAATTCACATATTAGAGAAAAAAATTGCTAGAAGAGTAGAAAAGACTGAGAATTAAGCAAAAAAAAATTGGAATACATAAAAAAATCAAATGGACATTTTAGAATCATGGAAAAATACACTATTTGAAATTAGGAAAGTACTGGGTAGGTTTTATAGCAGACTGAACACGACATGAGCTGGGGTTGGAGAACTGGACGGCAGGTAGATAAGAATATACAAAACAGAGGAATAAAAAGACAAAAGAAGAAACAAGACAGAAAGTAAGACATGTATGGCATAGGCAAAAGGGAAAAAATCTGTGTAACTGGTGAACCGAGAAGAGAGGAGTGAGAGAAGAGGACGCAGGCAAAATTCAGAGAGAATAGTCTATCCTACCATCTTTGTTGCCTTATTTCTGAGGTCATCATTGTATCCTGAAGTGACAAGTTTTGCTCAAAGCCTGATATCTGGTAAACATTCTCTTGTATTTTGGAACACCTGCTGTCTTAGTCAGCATAGATTGCTCTAAAAAATATCATGACTGAGTGGCTTAAACAACACTCATTTATTTCTTACAGTTCTGGAGGCTGGAAAGTCCAAAATCAAGGTGCCTGCAGACTCAGTTCCTACTAATGATCCTTTTCCTGGCTTGTAAATGGCTGTCTTCTCACTGTGTGCTCATATGGTAGAGAGGAAAAGAGAAAGCTCTGGGCTCTTTTTCTCTTCTTATAAGGACACTAACCCCATATTGGGGCCCCATCTTCATGACCTCATCTAAACCTAATTACCTCTCAAAGGCCCCACCTTCATATACCATTGCTTTGAAAGTTAGGACTTCAACATATGAATTTGAGGTTGGGTGGAAGGGGCAGACACAGACATTCAGCCCATAGCACCTGCTGCATGCATATGCAAATACAAGAATAGAGCATGAAGGACAGGTCTGTCTGATGCCAGAGTTAAATGATTGCTCTTTGCCAGGACCATGCTGCACCCCTCCTCATCCACTGGTCCCCACTCCACAGCTAATATATCCTCCACACTCTGTCATAAAGGCAAGCAAACTATAGCCCATGACTCAAATCTAGCCTGCCATTTGGCTTTGTAAATAAATTTTTACTGGAGCCTAGCGGTGCCTATGGTTTCTGCTCTCTCTTGCTGCTGTCACGCCATGCTGACATCACCATGTCTCCACATTGTGGATCCGCTATCTCTCTCAGAGTCAAACCCAAAGGTCTAGCTCTGTATTATCTCTGCTCTCTTTTTCCTCCTTCCCTACTCTCCCCTGCTGCTTGCTCATTCTAGTCCAGACACGCTGGCCTTGCTGTTGCCCGCTTTCTGCAAGGATTCTCCTATCTTAGAGCCCTTGTGCCAACCACTCCATCAGCCTAGAACACTATTTCTTCTGATATCCCTGGAGCTAGGTGCCTCATCTCCTTCAGGTGTTTGACCAAACCATTCTTTTTCCAGGGGATCTACCCACACATCATTGACACGGCAGGCTGCTCGTCTGCCCTCACTGTACTCCCTATTATTTCCCCTGGTTATTATCACTTTCTCTACCTTGTCATATCCTCAGTTATTATGTTTATTTGTCTTATGTGCCTCCCCCTAATAGGACCTAAGCTCTATCAGGGCAGGAATTATGGGCATTTTTGGTTTTGTCTACTGATGTTTCCAAAAATCACCTAGAACAGTGATTGAAATATTGTTCCAGCCTATTGTTTATTTATATAGATCTTGAATGAATGAATGTACATTCACAATTTGTTCTAGTTTCCCAGAAAAACTTTTAGGTCAATTTTAAAAAATAAGTTCATTTATTTACTTTTAGAGAGGGAGGGAGTGGGGGGGGGGGAGAAGGAGATAGAGAATCCTAAGTAGGCTCCATCCCCAGCATAAAACCCGATGTAGTGCTTGATCTCAGGACCCAGAGTCCATACTTGAGCCCAAATCAAGAAGCACCTGAGCCATCCAGGTGCCCCTAAGTGAACTTAGAACCTACAGTTTAGGATTGGCCCACATAAGCTTGACTGAGAAAATGATTTTTCCTTCCTTTCTTGTCAAAATTCTCCCTTTGTTTCCTGCCCAATAATAGCAGTGTCTTCCAGAGATTTCTGATGAATGAGATTTTTACAAGTCAAACCTTCTAAGCAGTTTATTAACCAAAATATTTTAATGAAGCTTTAGTCCAATGTAGCACCTAAATGCTGAACGTGATGTCAGGCCGCTGTAATTAACCTAGCAGTATGGAAGAGTAGCTTTCGGTATTCTATCTGTGTATTTTTTTTTTCCTCATAAAGATTTTTATTTTTATTTATTTGAGAGACAGAGAGACAGACAGAGATAGCAAGAGACAGAGTACCAGCAGGGAGGAGAAGCAGGCTCCCTGCTGAGCAAGGAACTCCAATGTGGGGCTTGATCCCAAGAACCTGGGATCATGATCTGTGCTGAAGACAAACGCTTAACTGACTGAGCCACCCAGGCGCCCCATATAGTCTGTTTATATCTAAAATTCAAATTATGTTATAAAAAAACTCACTAGTTAATACCCTCCACTTGTATTAGAACTAGTTTTCAGTCTAAATTAGATTTTTTCCCTCCTTCCAGGGTATCATTATGTTCTTTATACCTTATAAATATAATATTATAAATACAATAAAAAATACATTAAAAGTCTCTAACACAACTTCCTGGAGCCAGATTAGCTCTGAGTGCAGAAACTGGCTTCACATATCAAAACAATCACCAACAGCAAGGCCTTTTTGTCCTTTATTTTGATGACACAAAGGATTAAATAACACATAATTTTCTATGCTATAATAAAATTATCCATTTCAGACTTTTAACTGATGGAGAAAATTTGTTTTGTTCTAAATGAAAATAGAAAGTATAACTGCTAGTGGATGACTTCATATGTAATTATCCACATCTTCGTTTGTACAAAGGTAATTCCAGGTTATTTAAGTTGAAATATTTTACCTAGAATTCAATGTAATAGAAGTCTGAATTTTCTATTAATAAATACTTTTTTTCCTGAAACATATTCCACATTCCAAGTATAGATCCATTGGATAAATTTCCATATCTATTCAATTTTAGCATTTAAATATATTTCCAGGGTTGCCTGCGTGGCTCAGTCATTAAGTGCCTGCCTTTGGCTCAGGTCATGATCCTAGGATCCTGGGATCGAGAACTGTACTGGGCTCCCTGCTCAGCAGGACTCCTGCTTGTCCAGTTCCCTCTCACCCTGCTTGTATTCACGCCCTCCCACTCCGGCTCTGTGTCAAATGAGTGAATGAATGAATGAATGAATGAATGAATTTCCAGGGTGGGAGGTGAGGGCACTTTTCTTACAACAACAACTTTTGTGTTCACTGTCAGAGCAATTAAATTCTTGCAGAGATTACCTTAGTGTGTTTCATTTCTAGCACTGAAATTAGAATGGGTCTGTCTGGTTTAGGGAAAGATTAGCAAGTTGTTGAATGCACCATGTAGGGTCACATGTTGGATTTGGGGTCTCCCAGAAGCATGTACTCTGGAAACTGCGCTGGTTCTCCAACCAACTAGATCGGAAGTAACAAAGATGAGTGCTAAAAAAAAGGCAAGGAAATGCCAAACAGACGCTACTAGGTTTGCATCCATACAACTCCCAATATCATGTATGGTATCTCAGGATGGGAGCACATCGACTGAGGTAGTATCAAGGATCTGGGATACACATGGAGAGGAAATGCAATAACCTGCATGAATTGCCTTTATCAAGATGCTCTCCATTTGTTAAAATCCATACAAAGTACAACCGTTTGGAGCCATAAGAATCACATATAAGGAATTATTTAGTTTCTACTGAGTTAGAGAAATAAGGACAAGATTTACTCTATGGTTTTAAACAACAACAGAACAACAAAACAGAGAGAATCTATAAAACAAGGGTTTTCAGATACTGAATGACAGGCAGCACCTGACAATAGCCCCTGAGACAGGAGAAATAAATGAGACAACTAAAAAGATGCCTTTCCACCTGTATGGCTGAAAAGTGGAAATAATTCACAACCTCTGGGAAAACATCTTCAATCATTCTTCTTTCATTTTTCAGAATATGTGAAAGAATCCATTTATTCCACAAAGAGGCATTGAGCCCCTAGTATATAACCCTTATAGGCTGTCATATTCGGTAAAGAAGACAAACAAGAAACAAGTAAACAGTGAAATAAGTAACATAATTTCAGTTGAGAAGGAGCCTAAAGTAAACAATAAAACAGTAAATGATTCATAAGAACTGAAGACAAAGTACGTGCCTGTTTAGATATGATAATCCTAAAAGTCATTATTAGGAGGTCATTTGAGCTGAGAGACCTAAAAAGTGACGAGTGGAGAGCTTAGAGAACAACATTCTGGACATAGAAAACATGACATCAAAAGCCCATGAGATGAGAATGAGACTGAGACAGAAGAGCATAGTGAATGAAGAAAACCTGGTAGAAAATGAATCCAGAATGGCAGGCAAAGGCCAGATGATGGAGGGCCGCTGTGCCCATGGGAAATGTGTGATATTTTATTCTAAGTGGATTTCCTTTAAATCTAAGAATGTTTTGAACAAGTGGATGAGATGATTAAATTTCAACAAAAAACAATTCACTTTCACTTCTGGGTGGAGAATGGATTATACTGGGTTAAGAGTGAATACTAAGAGCCAACATAGAAGGGAATTTGAGGAAGCGGGCAAGAGATGATGGTGGACCAGAGTGGCAGTTGTAGATGTGGTGAGAAGCGACTGGATTCAGAATATGTGTTCAAATTTATATTAAAATATTTCCTACACTGCCAATATTGTTCTAAGTATTTTCATGCAAAAGCTCATTTGGTACTACAACAACCATATGATGTGGGCACTATAAACATCCCCATTTTAAAGATGAGCAAACTAAGGCACAGAGTAGTTAAATAACTTGTCAAATATTACAGACTAATAGGAGGTGAAGCCTGGATTTGACCTCAGGGGTCGGGCTCTAGAGTTTCAATCTCTTTGCCATTACACGATGTTGTAGAACCTATAGGAACTGCTGATCCCTCACCTCAACCTCACTAGCTTTCTTTTGGTTTCTCAAAGATGTCATGGCTTTTTTATTCCCCTGGGGCCTTCATATGGGTTTGTTTTCTTTCCCTGAAATGCACCCCCACAGACTTTATGTTCCTTTTTACCCGTTCCTTCTCATCCTTTACACCTTCCCTCAGCTTCAATGTCACCTCCCTACGGTGGACTTTTCATCCTATCTACAGAGATCCCTCCCTCCACCGTTTTCCTTTTTATTACACTACTCTGTTTCTGCCTTCATAATCGTTTACTACAATCTATAGTTTACATGCATTTTTGTTGTTATTCATCCAGCGTCTTTCTCCAGCAACTGTATGACGGACTCCAGGCACCAGGGACAATGTGTGCTTCATTACAGTATTTCGGCACCTAACACAGTGTCAGAAATATAGTCGTCACTCAGTAAGCAATGAATGAGAAAACCAGAAAATGGAAACCTAGTTTTTGAACAGACAGGTAATGAGGAATTGCGAGAAAGAGCGTATTAAGAAACAGTTCTGTAAAACAGACCACACATTTGCTCAAATGTTCAGAAAAATCACCTGTAAGGATATAGGTGTTCTTTCATTCAACAAATATTATTGGCTACTTCATAGAGGCTGGGCATCCTTAGATGACTAGGGGTGAATGCAGTAGTAAGTGAAATAGGCAAAAATACCTGTCCTCATGGACCATACAATCCAGAGGGATGTAATAAACAAAATCGATAAACAAATGATAGGCTAAAAATGAAAAATGAATCAAAGAAGGCAGGCAAGGAGTGCTGAACAAGGGAGTCAGGATTTTAAACAGACGTTCAGTGAAGTCCTCACTGAAAAATGTGACGTTCTAATACAGAGCTGAAGGGGACGAGAGAACAAGCCAAGCAGTTTTTTGGAGGCAGAGAGGTCCAGGCAAACAAGAAAGCAAGTGTAAAGGGCGAAGTAACAGCAAGACCAGCATGGCTGGAGCTAACTGAACATGAGGGACAGTAGTAGAAAAAGGGATTAGAGAGATATTATCAAGAGAAGTATACAAAAACCCTACACAAATTTGGCCCATCTGTGGCTTCCTTTCCAAGATATATGAGGGGCCACTGGAGGATATTCAACAGTGGAAAGATGTACTCTGACTTAGGTTTTAACAGGGACACTCTAGCTTCTCTGATAAGATTAAGCCAAACTGGAGCTAGGATAGACCGTGAATCCAGACAGTAGGCTATTGCTTAATCCCTGCAAGAGGTTAACAGCGTCTTGGACCAGCATGGGTGGCAACGGAGGTGCTGGCATAGGAAAGACAGTATAGAGGAGATTGAAGGGAAGAGGAGTTTGTATTTGGACACGTTACATTTGAGATGCTTATTAACATTCAAGCAGAGATGGAGGACGGGCATCGGTCTCTGTGAGTCTGGAGTTCAAGAAAGATATCCAGTCTGAGTCATAAGTATACACCTGACACAGACAGAAGAGTCTGTATGAAATTAACAAGAGAAAGAACATAAGCAGGAAGGATGGAGATGAACCAAGGAAGGGAGATACCCAAGGAGTAGAAGAAAAATAGAGGAGAATGTAATTTCTGGAAGTCAAATGCAGATACTGTTTACAGGGAAAGCTTAAATGAGTGATTAACTGGGTCAAATGTTACTGGCATAAAACACAATCATTGTGTCCTCCTTGGCTGGGGTTCCTTTGGGAAGCCTCGTCTTTATTAATTTTTTGTTTGTTTTTAAATACTAGAAAGATTATCTTTCTATTATCTATCTATATCTATCTATCTATCTATCTATCTATCTATCTATCTATCTATCTAATCTATCTATCTCTATCTAGCTAGGAGAGCTCTCAAGAAGGTCCAGGGACAGAAAGATATATTGTTCCTATCTATATTTATAGCTACAAATCTTTACAACTCTGGTAGGTTTGTCTTCATTACAACTATAACTGCCCTTAGAGATTGGCTCTTATAGGAAATGAAATACCAGAGGTTAGGGTTCTAAAACCTCCACAGAATGGTAATGAGGAACAGAATTAGATTTTGCTACCAATTCTCCAATGCAGATAGATGTCAGAGGAAGTTAGGGCTGTTATTCTCACAGCAGTATGGCAAATTTTACTGGAGAAGTGCACACTACAGAATTCTGGAATCTTTTCTGTAATTCATAGACATATGCTTAGCCATAGTGATTACTTGGACTATACTTTAGAAATCTACACATTTTTGGGGGGCGCCTGGGTGGCTCAGTTGGTTAAGTGCCTTCAGCTCAGGTCATGATCCCGGAGACCCGGGATCGAGTCCCACATCGGGCTCCCTGCTCAGCAGGAAGCCTGCTTCTCCCTCTCTCACTCCCCCTGCTTGTGTTCCCTCTCTAGCTGTGTTTCTCTCTGTCAAATAAATAAATAAAATATTTAAAAAAAAAGAAATCTACACATTTTTTTCTGCTCTTCTACAAGATGAATCATTATAAATGATGCTGTGCAGGATCCAAGTTTTCAGATGGACAATCTCAGAAGCAAAAGTCAAGGAAGAAAATTTGTTTATACAGATATAGACATAGATAATTTATATGATATACAAATATTTATTATATAATATATGATATATATCATTTATAGTCACATTTTTATTATATTTACTTCAATGTGTACATCCCACTGTTCTAAGTAGACATTTTTCCATTTAGAAAACAACCAAGTGTGGGGCCTTGGGTGGCTCAGTCCGTGATGCATCTGACTCTTGATTTCAGCTCAGGTCATGATCTCAGGGTTGTGAGACCAAGCCCTGTGTTGGGCTTTTGTACTGCACATTGAGCCTGCTTAAGATTCTCTCTCCCTCTGCCCCCTCCCCAACAAAAATTTTAGAAAACAATCAAGTGATCAAATTTTATAAGATAATAACATTCCATTTGAAACTAAAATCCAATTTCATATTTTTTTGAAGGAGTCACCATTTCCATTGAGGTCTGTGTGGGCAACATCAGAGTATTAATTCAGCAAAGAAGACTAAATATTAATACAAGTATGCAACAGATCCTGTTCTTCATTTCTTGGATTCAGAGCTTTGTTCTGCCTTTTATTCCAAGTACATGAGGTGAGTGCAGATAAAATGAAATTAAACATAATTTTTAGTAAAATTAATTTAAAACAAATGAAAATAGATATATTAGCATGTCCTAACTAATGCCAAATGACAAAAAATAATTTTTGCACGCTAACTTGAAATGAGTTTTTTTGGACTCATGCATGTTAATTATCTGTAGTCTCAATTTTATTTTTAACCACTAACTGCTGGGGCTGACTTCAATTGGCTTCATTTGTGTCTTAAATAATTAGTATTTAAGAATGTATTATGCATTACAGGGATAGTCATAGAGAACCCAAGTTTCAATTACCTGCCACTTCAAATTACAGAATCTCAGTAATTAGCTTCTGCCACATAACCCGTAATGGAACAGACCGAAGTAATAGAAAATAGAAGCCAAACTATATAGTCAGTTTGGCAAGAGTGATTTCAAAATAAACCAATTTGTGTACCTTTTAATATATTTCTCTGCAGGAATTAAAAAGCCGTCTAGCTAAGCTTCCCGGATCTCCCTCATCTGTAATAAAGGAGATAATAATGACGATAGCATCTGCCTGGTAGGGATTACTTATTCACCATGAGAGAGGCATATAGTTTAGATGCCAAGATTTCATCAGTTTTAGTACATAGTATTATATTTAGAATAAAGTGTGAAGTCCTCATGTGACCGGTGAGGCCTTTTATCCAGGGTTCTCACCGCTGACTGGACAGTAGGGTCAGCTGGGGATGAGGGTGGGAGTCAGATCAGACTCTGTGAGAGCAGGGTATGGGGAGGTGTGAAGGCTGGAGAGGGCTGGAGGTGCGTAGCCTCAGCATATTGTATGAGTGTACTAGGTATGGGCAGGTTTGAGAACCCTTGTCCTACATGATTGTGACTGGAGCTACATTGCCTGCAAGCTTTTAAGAAATGCAGGTCCCACACTAGACCAACTGGATCAGAATCTAAGAGTGGGACACAGTGAGTCTTAATAAACACTCCAGCAGATATTGATACGCCCTAAAGGATGAAAACCAGCGCTCTGAGCTCTTTGCATTCCAAGTGTGTTTTACCTTCCTTTGAGCAACATCAGCACAACCTGGGAGCTTGTTGGACATGCAGAATCTCAGACCCATCCCAGACCTCCTGATGCAGAGTCTGCATTAGAACAAAATCCCAGGTGACAGGCACATTAAAGTTTGAGAAGCGCTACTCTGACATAATGGCTCTCAAACTTGGCTACAAATTAGAAGCATTTGGAGGAGCTATAAAAATTACAGACGCCAGGTAGGCTGAGCAGGAAACTTCTAGTTCTCCATTTCAGCACAGAAAGCTCTACTCTCGTCATTTCGGAATAAGCTCTCATTGTAAGAAGGGGTCTACTACAACTAACTGCTTTGGGCTTCATCTAGTCCCTTTTCACAAGAAGAGCCTCACAATGGCTGAAAGAACCAAATTAGTACAAGTCCTGCTTCTGCCTATGCTCAGAGGGGCTCTCAGTAGCTCCTAGTTCCCAAAGCAGCCTCTGATTCTTTCTGGGTGTCTCGACACTCCCATGGATGCCATGCTATGTTCCCTAAAGCCCATACTCTGTCAGAGGCACTCGATTTGCCCTGCTCTTCCCTCCCTGACTATGGGTCACGTTTAGTTCCTTTTAGCCCAAAGCCATAGCACTGCAGAAACCCCCCAAAAAGAAAAAAAAATCCCTTATCTTCAGTGGGATAGATCCCTGCCCTCCCAATTCCTCATCAAAAACAGAAGGGAAATACTTTCCCTTTAGTTTTCAGCAAAATGAAAATCCCCTCAGCAATGTACATGATTTCCAAGAATTCTCTCTTCAGGGTGTATCAGACAGCACCAGATCTGAAACACCAGCTTAGGTCTGGTAGGAACAGCTACATTTTGTGAGCAAACTGAGTCCTATCAGAACCAAGGCTGAAGAAGCCTCTTCCAGAAACGATGGAGATACTGGAGCCCACGTTTCCACATGCACTGCTCTCAGGCAGATCCACCTCCTGCCACGCCTAATGTGCCACGATTGCCTGTGGTCTGAAAATCCATCCTCCCCCACACCCTCTGGGGAGTTAATTTAGGATCTTTCCATGGTGTTCTGAATAGAAAGGGGGCTTTCCCATCCACCTGGAGCCTTAAGTACACAGTTTCCAACTCCCAAGCAAGGAACTGGCAGACATAAATACAGAAAGTTGGGCCAAAACATTGTTTGGCACCATGTCAGTATATTCTAAATCAACTTACAAGATGGCAGAAGACATGACTTTAAAAGAAATATTTGAGACGTTTTCAAGAAGATTCTTATTTTACTACAGAATTATCACAAACTATGTGTTGCTTGAAAACAATTCTTCCCTTCCACTCTCAAACATTTACTTCTGTTCTGAACTCATAGGCTATTTCTCGTTTCCAGCAAAGTTTGTTTTGCTCCAAGATGTCTTTAATCCTAAAGGAGAGAATATCTATTTTCAGGGTGTCAGTATGGATGGAGGGTGTCCTCACAGCCTTCTGGAATGCTGAAAATTTTCATACTTTTCAGGAGCAACTACTGAAAAGCTGGAGGTACCGGGTTCTATTGTCATAACCATGTAATAAAGTCTGAAATGAATTGAAGAAAGTCAACAGCATTGTTCCTGGGTTATAGTTTCTGCACAAAAAATATTTGTTGAATGAATGAAAAAACTGGTGTACAAATAAATCAGTTTCTATTTTTACATTGGTGGCCTAAAGCTACAGAGATCTCTAAGGGTTATGAAAACTTGGAGCATATTACTTCCCTAATTATTTTCGTTGAAAGTAAGAAGTTGGATATTTTATTTGATCTCTTTTTTTACTTCAAAAATGCGCATATTCACAAACTTACATAAACATTCTCAGGATATGTGGTAAAAGCATATCAGTGCTTCACTATTGTGTATGCTATGATGTGGGCTATACTTGCAAATATCCTCCAATACTTCCTTGATCTCTGGGATAAAGTTAAATTGGCTGTATGGAGATTTGTCCACATCTCCCTGGAAAGCAAATTCTGGTTCTGTTCTAATGACAAATATTTCCTTAGGTTAAATAGACAAGACTGAAAGTCACAATGTACTGACCTCCAGCAAGAAATGACATTGATATTCACTCTGACAACGTAGGCTTATATAAACAGGAATTACACCTGTATTTTTCTAAACATTCATTTCTGTGATATTCTACAAATCCCAATAGTCCATATAATCCTCATCTGCTAAACCATTCAGCCACTAACCTTAGGCGGCCGACAACTGTAGACAGCATATTCCTAGAGCAGAACGGTGTGAGACAGAGTCAAAGGGCTTCACATTTTCCTTCTTTTGTCCTCAGCTTCTGAAGCTACTGGTTAATAGAACTGCTCAATGAATAAAACATAAGTTCTTAATGGCACCTGTGGCAAGGAGGTAATGAGTTTCTTAGTTTTGGTGTGGTATTATTAACATCATCCCACTGACCTTAATTTCAACAGGCTCTCCCCCTCAACCTAAGGAGTAACAACCAAATGTATTAATGAGCTCTAGAGTCTGACTTCCTGGGTATACATCCTAGCTTATGCACTAAGTGACTTGGGGCTGTCACTGTAACTTCCTTGTGCTTGTTTCTCTGTTAGTAAATAAGAATGACAATAACATCAATGTGAATATTAAAGAAGGTGGTTGAGTTATCCATTTACAAATATTTACCGAGTGCCCACTGCACGGCAGGCAGAATGGAGGTGTCTGGAACAGAGTGATGATCAAGAGAGAAAAGAAAGTCCCTGTGCTCATGGAGCTCACGTTCCTGTGAGAAGAAGCAGGTGGAAACACACTTAGGAGAGTGACTGGATCCCCAAAATAGTACCTGGTGCACTTTTTATTATCGTGAGTTATCAAGTGCTCTTTGGGGGCCATGAGGGTTAAAAATAATGATCTTAAGCAAGTACTCTCTTGAACATTTCCTTTCCTAGTTATATTTCTGTGTATTTTCCAACACATTTACAATGAGTGTCGGTTACTTAGAAGTAAATTAACAACAAGAACAAAAGAACAATGACATAATTTAACAAATACCTCATGGTGTCTACTGGAGAGAGTCAAGTTTCTGGTAATGATTCCATGAACGTTCACTGCCCAGGCTTTTTTCAGCCCAGCTGCATACTTCCCGGCCCATTCATTCTGTCACTTCAGCCTCTCTCATCCTTTGGTCTAGTCTCTATCCTGAGCCTCCTCCTTTGTGGATGGACAGGACTGTTATTTTTGTGTTTTCAAACCTGCATTTAATAATACAAAGAAAAGTCACTCCAAATTATTTTCATCTTTATATGAATGAGAAACTCCTAAGCAACTATTTGCCCTATTGCTAGTGAGCTTCAACTATTTCTTGGTTTTTCAGGGGAACTGTCTTCTCTCTTTAGCATGAATGCTTTGTAGTATTTCTGTTTTCCCTAACTGTGGATGCTAAATGTTATAATTAATATTTTTCTTCTTTCAGCCTTTCATCAGAGCCTCACCAAATCCCAACACTTTCTTTTTAAGGACATGCTTTGGTTCTACCTAAATTAGTACAACCTCTAAAAATCTCAGTAAATGATCTTCCTTTCCTAAATCCTTTTCCAAAACCATGATATTGTTGTGTTACTCTCATTCTGTAGGAATTACTTGGCTATTTATTTTGCTGGGTCACCTTTCTCCCTTGTTCATGATGTTCATTTTTAAACTCCCAAATTACTCTTTTATCCTACACATACTTATACAAAATAAAAGTATCTGTTAATTTCCATCACACTTTCAGGAGAAAAGACTCAAACTTAAAAGTGAAATTATTGCCACATAGTAAGCATTGAAGATATTACTTATAACAAAGCCTACTATGTAATACAGATGTTCTCAAACTTAGGTTTAAAAAATTGCATTTCCCTTTGGCCTAAAACAATATTCCTAAAACCACATGGTACATGAAAAAAATACATAAAGATTTTAGCAGTCCCCTTTCCCTCAACATTCGTGGCATGCTGGTATGTTTCATAAATCCACCTTGCATGTCACTCTGACCCCAGCTAGTCTGATACCACGCATATGATGGCAGAACACATCACACCATCCCTAGGTCGCCAACTGGGGACTGGGGCTGATTTCTCTCTATTCCTCCCCAGTGAGGGAATGGCCCATCCCTACATCTGAGAAGGTCAGGTAAGCCTTAACTATGCTGAGGACTTGAGGAAACAAAGACTTCTGACACAGTCAAGCAACACCTAAAGCTGTGTACTTGATTGGACTATTCCAGACCTTATAGGCAGTTCTATGGATCTCCGTATCTCTTACTTTCAGCACATCTACTACCTCTGTTGAAGAGGGAAGCCCATCTACCAATAATTTTCCACTCCTTGGAACAAGAACCCAGAGAAAATAAACTGAATATTTCTTGGGGTGCCTGGGTGGCTCAGTCAGTTAAGCGCCTGCCTTCAGCTCAGGTCATGATCTGGAGGTCCTGGGATAGAGCCCCGCATTGGGCTCTCTCTTCAGTGGGGAGTCTGCTTTTCCCACTCCCCCTGTCTGCCACTGCCCCTGCTTGGGCTTGCATGCACTCACTCTCTTTCTCTCTCTGACAAGTAAATGAATAAAAACTTAAAAAATATATATTTCCTAGTTTACTCTAAAAATACAACATTTTGTAGAAGAAAATAACATCAACTTTTTAATGCAGAGTAGCTCAGCTCCTACTTTTTATCAATTCATTCCAATTTTAGGTACTTTTCCTTCAACTTGTAGAACTCAAAGACTTACTGGATGGGTGTTCGAACAACAAAGGGGAAAAGTCTTCTCCCAAAAATAAAGGCATGCCTCTATCCAGAGAAACAAGATGGGCTGGAAGTTTTAAAATAACCTCCTTTCCCTACTCTTCACGCTTTCCCCGTATATGGCCATAACACTTTCAAAAAGCTGGGGGCATCTCGTTTCCTGACTTCTGGCTTTATTACAAAGCTGTGATTACCAAGACAGCATGGTACTGGCACAAAAACAGAGAAATAGACCAATGGAACAGAGTAGAGAGTCCAGCTATGGACCCACAAATTTATGGTCAAATCATCTTCGACAAAGCAGTAAAAAATATCCAGTGGAAAAAAGACAGTCTCTTCAATAAATGGTGCTGGGAAAATTGGACAGCTACACATAGAAGAATGAAACTAGACCATTCCCTTACACCACACACAAAGGCAAACTCGAAATAGATGAAAGACCTCAACGTGAGGCAGGAATCCATCAAAATCCTGGAAAAGAACATAGGCAGTAACCTCTTTGACATCGGCCACAGCAACTTCTTTCAAGACACGTCTTCAAAGGCAAAGGAGACAAAAGCGAAAATGAACTTTTGGGACTTCATCAAAAACAAAAGCTTCTGTAGAGCAAAGGAAACAGTCAACAAAACAAAGAGGCAACCCACAGAATGGGAGAGGATATTTGCAAATGACACTACAGAGAAAGGCCTGATATCCAAGATCTGTAAAGAACTACTCAAACTCAACATCCAAAAAGAAGATGAACACATCAAAAAATGGGCAAGAGACATGAAGAGGCACTTCTCCATAGAAGATATACAAATAGTTAACAGACACATGAAAAAATGTTCAGCATCACTAGCTATCAGGGAAATTCAAATCAAAACCACACTGAGATACCACCTTACACCAGTCAGAATGGCCAAAACTAACAAGTCAGGAAACAACAAGTGTTGGAGAGGCTATGGAGAAAGGGGAATTCTCTTACACTGTTGGTGGGAATGCAAGCAGGTGCAGCCCCTGGAAAACAGTGTGGAGATTCCTTAAAAAATTAAAAATAGAACTACCTGCTATGATCCTGCAGTTGCACTACTGGGCATTTACCCCAAAGATACAGATGTAGTGAAAAGAAGGGCCATATGTACCCCAATGTTCATAGCAGCAATGGCCACAATCGCCAAACTGTGGAAAGAGCCAAGGTGCCCTTCAACAGACGAATGGATAAAGAAGATATGGTCCATATATACAATGGAATACTATACCTCCATCAGAAAGAATGAATATCCAACTTTTGTAGCAACATGGACTGGATTGGAAGAGATTATGCTGAGTGAAATAAGCCAAGTAGAAAAAGTCAAGTATCACATGGTTTCACTTACTTGCGGTGCATAAGGGGTAATATAGAGGACAGTAGGAGAAGGAAAGTAAATGGGAAGTAGGGTAATTCGGGGAGAGAAACGAAATATGAGAGACTTTGGACACAGAAACAAACTGAGGGACTTAGAG
>PITA01004140.1:0-95485 GCA_004023965.1 Spilogale gracilis | reverse complement strand
TAATAGAAAAAACTCAAAGGAAGTGACACAGTCTTCCAGACTGTAATGTAGCATGCCCATCCTATGATTGATATGAACTGGGTTATTTCCATCATTTCTCTAAACAAATGCATCTAAAACACTCTGCCAGTCAGGAATTCAGTAGAAAATAGATGGCACAATCAAATTGGGTAAGGAAAAGACAGTTTAATAAAGGAACTATTTATAAAGGTGGGCAGCTTAAGGAAATCACAATTTGTAGGGCGGTACTCCTGGGCCAATAGTGGTGAGGTCTTATTGCCTCAGTCCTGAAGGGTCAAGAAGAGACAACAGTTGGGAACCAGGAGGCAGAGGGGGCTATGTGGAGATGGGGGCTTTGTAGAATGACAAGTACACAACAGGTACAGGGGAATCTGACTTTTGATCAGAGACTGAACAGGAAGCCACACTGATCTAAGAGAAAGAGAAAAAAATAAGTTTAAACTTAATGATTGGTTTACTTATGGCTTTTATGAATTCCTCCATTCTTCTTAAGCACATAATACCTAGAATGGGGTTTTTGATTTTGTCTTTCCCTAAACATTTTGTTATGCACATGAAATTCGATTTTATTTTGTAGGTCATAGTTTCTGAAGCATTTCGAGCTGGAGAATGCCAAGCTGTGGTTTGCATATTTGAAAGAATACCCTATAGTATTTAAAAGATTATTTTGAAAGTGATGCATCTAGAGATAGTAATACTGCCTGAGATATTGAGGACAGTTGGGTCGCATTAATAGGTCACATTAAAGTTTACATTAATAGGATTCCATCCCTAATTAGATATGAGCATTAAATTATGAGTGCAGAGTGACTCTTAGACTCCTAGTTAAAAAACAAAGCAAAACATGTAGATAGTTATTGGGAGAGGTGGATTCTGATTCAATTTGGGACATATGCAGCTAATATGCCTACAAAATCCAACTGGACACATACCCATCACACACAAGAAAAAGATATGGAAGTGTTCATAATGTAGGAAGTAGTTAAGGCCATGGTTGTGGTAGAATCAGGTAAAGATGGGCGGTAGCACAAAGAGATCGCCAAGAATGGAGGCTTTGGCAACATTTTGAGAAATCAGAACTCTCCCTGTTTTAGTGCCATTGCAAATTTTCCCATAACTGTAAGCCCCACCAGGGACAGAGACTTGGCCTGTCTTGTTTCTCCCCAAGATCTAGCCCAGTGCCTGGCACGTGGTTAAGCCCTCACTACATATTTTCGAGTGACTGGTGGGTTCAGTTTGGCTAATGGGATCAGGAGAGGATTATTCCGAGATGAATTCATTCCCAAGGATTCTCCCATCTCTGCCTTTTTGGGGGCTCCCTACTGAATCTGAAGTTCCTTTCCTTGACTTGGTTGCTGGGAAATGACAAATATCATCTTCTTTGCTTCTATTTTTCAGTTTTTAACTTTGTCATTGAAATGATTCATTGAATAATGTAGTTTTTAATTCCTGTATTTCAGACTTTGTTTTAGGTTTACCCTTTAAGAAATAAATATTTTTAATCATGCTGCTTTATTCAGTTATTTTTTTTCTATGGAGAAAGATTATCTCACTTTTTTCTTGTAAAAACCAGAGGTCCATTCCAAGTTTGGATAGCAATCATCACCAGACTGATAGGACTCATGCTCATAATATAAGGACAGATTATGTACCAAAAATCACAAGTACTTTAAGGACTATGTATCTTAAAGCAGTGGTCTCCAAACCAGGGTTGCCCACCTGGGAGTACCCCAAGATCCCCCAAAGGGGTACAAGGGCACGCAAAGGGAAGCAATTTCCAGAACTTCCAGTCTTACCTGGCCTCTTGCCTAAGACTCATCTGTCTAAGAAGGTGTCGGTGGTAGAGGCTGTTGGTTCTATTTTTGCATCTTCTTTACCAGTTCTCATAAACTTCAGAATGGATCAGAATCATCTGGAATTCTTGTGAAAACCCGGTTGCTCTCCCATTACCAAAATTTCTCTCATTACCAATAAGTAGGGTAGGGTAGGGTCTAAGGATTTGCATTTCTTAATAAGTTTCTACGTGGTGCTAAAGGTGTTGTTTTAGGAACAAACTTGGAGAGCCAGAGGCTTCAAACAATCAGCCTTTTCACACTTTATAAAAAACAACCACCATATCAAACACACTTCTAATCCATCCTGAATCTTAGGTTGCATTTCCATGGAATGTGAAAAACTATGAGCAAACGAGACAAAACAAAATTAATTATCCCGATGATAGTGTACAAATAAAAACATTTTTAAGACAGGTGTTTGCAAAAATATTAAGAAAGACTTCATTGAGATGTCAGCTGAAAGGTTATTGAAAATAACTTTCAATAGAATGCTATGGATTTGTGGCATATAATTCAGAAAGAGTTAAAACAAACAAACAAACAAACCGAGTAGCATTACACAATACAACTATGATTTCCATCATTCACTTGTATGTGAACACGTTTTCTCAGTGTGTAAATCTGTAAAAACAAAAAAGGAACAGAATTGAAGCTAAGCCCTGACACATTTCCAGTTCTTAATATTTACTCACAGAAATGTGAATTGGGAAAAACAGTTCTAATCACCTCACTGAGATGTATTTCTCTTTCTAAGATTTTATGTATTTATTTGAGAGAGAGCAAGAGCGAGAGTGAGAGCAGGAGAACAGGAGCAGAGGGAGGGGTGGGGAGGAGGCAGAAGGAGAGGGAGAGGCAAACTCCCTCCTGAGCAGGGAGCCAGAAGCAGCTTGATCCCAGGACCCTGAGCCAAAGGCATATGCTTAATCCACTGAGCCACCCAAAGGCCCCCTGAGATACGTTTCTAATAAAATATTACAATTTGTATAGCTATCTTTCAATTTTTTTAATAGTGCAATATTGTTTTGATAGTTGTATAGTGAGTAAATTACAATGATAATTCAATATGAGAGATTTTAAACTTTTACACCTTTATATTCACAAGAAAAATTAATTTTCAACTTTTAAATCTAAATTTTGACCTATGTATGTTTGATAGCTAAATCAGTAGAAGACTTTTAGGCATATAAATGTATACTATTTGTATAAAATCCCACAGGAAAAACTGAAATTAAAAAAACAAATCTAAAAATAAGAAAAGAAAAACAAAAAATGTCTGTTAAAAGAGTCTTTTCCTTCAAGCATTTTTAAGATGGATAATAGTAGGTATGAAACCACTATGGTACTTAGATTCCACTGAATATATTTAAGAGTAATGTTGTTTATTTTAGAATGGCAATATTTAAAATATGCCAAATGTATCATCCTTTACAACTGTTTGACTTTACAATGAAAATGGTTTTTGTTGACAACTTAAAATGTGATGGGCATATACGTTTTTAAAATTTTATTTGAGAATAAACACTACCAAAAATCATTTCAGACTTTCTGCTTTAAGGCAGTAAACTTTTAATCTTCAGCAGGGATCATTTGATAGACTCAGACAGAACTCTGAATTAAATTTTAATTAAAACCCAAGCTTTGCTTATTCTGTAAACACCTCAACAAAAACCATTTGTGTTCTTGTTTGGCATTTGCTCTTTCTTGTTCAGCTGGGATCCAAACATACAGAAATGAGTAATAATGGGAAAAGATTATACAATCTTGAATGAATCACTCAAGGACCTTTATAAACTTTCTATTTAGACTTGTTTTAGAAAAGAATCATTTTCCTGAATTCTGGTTTGTTTAGCAAACGGAAATTACAGCTAAGGGGGAGAAAAAAAAGGATGCCCAAATATCAGCCCAAAAACATTGCTGTGGGCATTTTTCTTCAGAAATCATTTCACTGCATTTGTAATATTAGGAAACACAAAAAGAAACACATTAAAACACACTGACATCATCAAGTCTGTAGCTACTCGATAATAACATCTTTCTTTTTCTAATATATATGTTCTCTTGTAGATTATTTTCTTGGGAGATATTCATGCTCAGGTTATGCACAAAATCTACTCCGTACCTTTTTACGACTTACTAAATTTTTTTCTGTCCATTTCTACACTCCTTATCTTTATTTTACATGATATATGACTTCTGGACAATTAGCTCAAGGCGAACCCAGTTCCTGTACTGTATTGAAAATTCACTTAAGATTAGCAAAAGTCTATTGTCCATCACATTAAAATGATATATCCCTCCCTATACAATTTCTTACCTCTTTTCCATTTTAGCTATTCTGGAAGACTACCTCTTCTCAATAGCCCCCAGTGGTAGGGACACATTCTTCTTCCTGATATGCAGCCTAGCCTTTAGAAACAGAAAACCACCTCTGGCTGACTTTGAGTGCTACACACCTCCTTAAACTTCTCACTCTGTCCCAGTATTCTGGGTACTGGAACATCCCACAGATTCCATTATTTGCACCTAGATCAGTAAAAATTTACATGGTGGGTTTATAAAGACCTAAAAGACTGTATATGCACAAGTAATGAAAATTCTTATCTACTCCCTTAGGTAATCTCTGCTTAAAGTTCTGGGTAAAAGATATGACAGACTGGATTGCACATTATAAGAACAACCTCAGCAAGGAAAAGAATCTCTTCTGTATCTATTCATGCCCGACTTCCCACATATTTTTGACATTCCAAGAAAGAAACCTCAAAATAATTTTAACTCACCTTTGTCCTTTCTGATATCTTCTATACAACCTTAGAACATATCATGGATTTGTTCTTCCAAATTATTACTAAGTATATTGAATAGAATGGGCTGTAAAATAATCCCCATGGGATGCATCCAGTATAAAAACTTCATGTGAGCAGAGACCCACCTAAGTCATTCACTGCTGAATCTCCAGGGCCTAGGATAGTGCCTGATGATGTAAGTACTCAATAAATAGTGAATGAATCCAACATGAAGGGATGGATGGAAATCTCAGTAGATAGAAACTTGATGTTTTTGACATCTTCTGATCACTTTTTAGAAAGAATCTTCTAGCCAGTAAATTAGCCTCCTAAATGTATAACAATTGGAACATAATATTTTGTATTTTTCTTGAGGATATCATGCAGGCTCTGGAGATTACCTACACTGACTACAAACTAATTATGTGACTTTGGACCAAGAACTTGAGTTTTCTACAGCCGATCTCTCATTAATCAGACAGTAATGACACTTATCTCCTAGGCCTTTTGGGAGATGATACACATAAAGCACTTGGCCCTGTTCACAGGAAACATTCTGTAAATGTGAGGTATCAACTTTTCCTATCGCACGTTTCTTTCACATGTGAGATTAATGTCTAACCGCATAGATGTAAACACTACCAGAACTACTGTCTCAATATTTGCAGGTATGTATATGATCACTTCTCTGCTAGCCACAAAATCATTTCATCCAAGCCATCAGCTTGAACTTTGTGATGGAACTAGAACGTAAAAATGTCAGTGTACATTAGCATTTAAAGTTGTAAATAACCAGACCAGTCACAGTATAGTAAAAGAAGGACTTTAGGTTTCTTTGGTGAAACAAAAGCAAGTATAAAAAGTTACAAAGGTTTTAGATTTTCATTCACAAAGAAAAAAAAAAAACAACAGTCATTCACATTTTACACTATACACGATATAATATAAATACAGGAACGTTGTGCATTGTAATGAAAGAGAAAAATTAAAACCTAAGAGGTCAATGCAGTACTGTTCTGTGCTCTGGAATACTCAGAGGTGGAGTATACTCGGTGCAGCAACCAAGGGAACTTGCTCAAAGACGCTGAGGATGATGGGAGCTGCCGTTGCTCCTTCCAAGCCAAAGGAGGCTCCATGAAAATGAATCCGTGTTGGGTCTGCTCTTTTTGCATTTTATTTGTTATCTACTCTTCACCAGGTTGTTCTAACTGAAACTAGGGAAAAACTCCTAAATGCCTTCTTTCCATTACAGAGTTTTCCTTAAACATTAAGTTAAGTGGATAATGATTTGAATTCATCTTCAGCAGTCACTTTATTCAAATAAAGGGGAGAAAACACAGCAGGAAGAGATGGGGAGAAATGTCCACACGCACACTCCACCTAACAGGAAGAAATACCCACACGCCATCCGTAGCTCCTTGCTCGGAATGGGAAAACACCATTTGCTGAAAGCTATACATTTTCCACTCTTCTCAGAATAAACACTGGATGCGTTCTATCCATCACATTATTTAATCAGGGACAAAATACCTAGATTATATGGTCCCAAACGGTGTGGGGGAAGCATAAAGGTTAACACTGAAAAATAACTAGCGTACTAGGTCAATTTTCAGGTTTGGGGGAAAATAACATCCAATAAATTAAATCAGTATGGCTTACTTCATTTATTTATGTATGCTTCACAGCTGCAGCATTCATACATGAACATTCAAAACTTTATAAAAGATTAAAATGGTTATATATACAAAATTTCTTTCTTTGAATGTGTGTGGCTGTTTTAACAATCCCCAACCCCCCCCCCCCCCAGAACCCTTAGGTCTACATCCACTTGAAATGTGTTGATCTGTAACCTTGCAAGTTAGTGTTACGAAAGTCATTAAAAAGGAGACCTGGTTGAGTTAATAATTAGCACTTTGACCCCTAAAAAAATGCTCCTGGTCCTAGAAAAGTCCTCCATTCAGGCCTTTCTGGTAAGTGAAGAAAAAGGAATGCAGCAAAGAAGAGTTGCACGGTGCAGTCCCTAGTTCTGTGGGCATCCTGTCAGCCAGGTTTCGGCATCTCACAGGAGCAAACCGCCCTGTGGCTGACGTGGTGCAGTGACCTACAGGACCTTGCGTTTTTGTTAGTTGTCCAGGAAAAGCTGTCCTCAGTCCTGCTGGCAAAGGGCAAGTGAAACCGTTTCCAGCCTAATCAAACTACAAAAAGCAGCCGAACCAATGATTAAAGACCTCTGAGGCTCCATAATCATCATTAAATATGCCCAAACTCTGTGTGACTTTTTATTTTATATACAGGATTAAAATCAACATTAAATCATCTTATTTACATTGCCATTGGTGCTGAAATGGAGCTTTTTAAATAGTACAGTAGGTTGGTATACATTATAAAATGCTCTGCACTGGAGGCAAATAGAAAACTAAAGAAATTAGATAGGCTGGAAACGGTTACTTTCTGCCCTCATTTTCTTTCATTTTGTTAGCTTTCTTTTTGAATGCCAATACTTTCATTTAAAACGTTTTGGGAGCACAGCAACCCCAAATGACTGGACGGTGGTCCCAAAATCCAAACCAACTGATAATACTTCTCGAGGTGATAGGAAAGGCACAGGAAGTTAGGACTTTGGCTGATATGATGAAAACACATGTTCGCCACTTTAGGGATCAGCGCCTGGACTCCTGCCACCTCCGGCTCCAACGGTGATCGTGTTTTGATGTATTTACTGAATTGTCCTTTGCTGATGAGGAATTTTTAAAGTATTTCTTAGAGTAAGTCCTTTGGTATGCAGACGCTACATGGAAGGAAAGAAAGAAAGAAAGAAAACACAACAATATTACTTGCTCCATACCCTAAACTACCAATACCGTAGCCGTAAAATGAGTGTCTAGTAGTTGTTAGAGCATGGTTGTCCATTCTTTCTAAAGGACCACTTACGGTTCATGCAGGTAATTTTAGGCATAGCCCATCTTCCATTTCCTAGGCAACGGATAGTTGGAAGGTGGCGTTGAATGAAACCATCTTTGCAGTGATATCTAATCAGGGAGTTGATTTCATAACGAGGTTTCATCTTTCCAAAGGTCTTGGCATTTTCTACAACAGGGGGCTGGCCGCAAGCAACTAAAGAAAAGTAAATTGGGTTATTGCCAAATAATCTAAATATTTCTATTAGTATGATTCTTTTTTTTCCTCTTTCCCTTTTTTGCTACCCAACTAAGCACTCTCATCATAAGCAATCATTAAGAATTAAATGTTTTAAGAGAAATACTAAATTTTTTAAGAGAAATACTAAATACTGAGGTTCTGGGCCTAGTTTAAATCTCAGATTATATCACCTTCAGTTGTGTTTTATTAAAGAACCATTGGGCTAAATGATCATATATTCATCTATCCATCCGGAAGGTTACTTTTCTGAAAAATTCTAAATTAAAAAGCACCTGTCTCATGCCAACATGTGGACTGTTGGTATTATCTCCATTAGCATCCTAAAGTTCATATTTATTACCCCATTATTGGGGTAAAGTTTGTATTTATTACCTAAAGTTTGTATTATTACCAAATCAATTGGAACAATACTGGATTTGTGTCATCACAGTCATCTCTGAAAAAAACTTACAATCTATAATAATTGTAGTTTTAAAATATGGATAAAATATGGACAAAACATGGATTCCTAAGTATAAAGAAAATATCTCTGGTTCCTTTTAAGTTTATTTTCTCTGTCTGTCTTCTGTCTGGAAACAGAGGGAAAGTCAGGACAGAGCATTCAAGCCTCAGTTTTGTAATTCACTCATAAATATAAATTTCAACTCTTCAGAAGGGTAAATAAGGTAAATCTTGGAATATATAACCATCATTTTAGATTTACAATGCAAAATTCTGAATATCAACAAAACTATCAATATAGAAAGGGCAAAAAAGAAATAGTAAAAGAAATCCTGTAATTTTGAAATTCAAAAAGCTGGAAAAATTGATTCTGTATTAACTTATAGTTTTATTTGACATTAGTGTGTTTTGTAAATGATATACTATAATAATTCACTTTTATAAAGGTATTGTGTTTTGCTTTATGTCTCTAATAAAAAATATAACTCAACTTCAATATAATTTCCCTAAGGGGTACTTCCTTTCCAAAGTTTACTTTGAGAATTCTGATACCACAAAGCCCATATCATCCGCTCTCATGAAATAATGCAAATCTTCAATGGGGGAATGATTACCAGAAACACTGGTACCAAGATGTTTGGATGTCAACATCCTAATATCAAAAGCTTACAAACATTAAATTTATTTACATATTCAGAAGGTTGTTTACAACCATATTCTTTTGCAATGACAAATGTGCTTTCACTTAAATATTTTTTTCTTCTAATTTACTTCTGCCTGACAAAAGAGCTTGGAACATGTTGACCTATGACAAAGTTATCTGTAAAGAAATAGAATCCAAGCGTATCTTTTTATTCACATAAAAATGGTCCATGGTCAGAGTGTGCCTCTGCCTGGGCTCAGCAGGTAAGCAAAGCTGCTGCCTGGGGTTACTACTTAGGCACTACCCATATGAATTTGGTCTGGAAGTGCTGGTTGCTGCAAGCTGCTTCCCTCTTTGCAGTCACTGGATTCCCAGTAGCTGAACCCCAAAGATCCCTCTGTAAACCCTGTGGTGCAAGAGTGGAGTAGGGCTCCCACAAAGCATCCCACAGTGCTAGGGGAGGCTGATTGTCTGTTTCGCAACTGTGGGTACCTGTAGCTCAAGGAAGACCTCTTACACATGGTGCTGCACAGTCCTGGGGGAGGAGCAAAGTGGTCAATGCTTAACCCTTCCACTTATCTGCTAATAGTCTGTCTTGGTCGCTAGGTAACAGAGGTGTGCCTCAGCCTCACCTCCCTGTATTAGGGATCTCTCAGTGGTGTCTTGTTCTTGAATAGATGCTTGTTTTTCCTGGTAACATCACTCTCAAAGTATATATATATTTTTCAGATCCTCAAATGAGGAGTTTTGCCGGGCTAGAGTTTGGCTTGCCCACATCCAGGCAGGGTGCTGAGTCACAGCCCCCCTGCCATGGAGAGTGTCTTCCAACCCCTCTGACCAGTAGGGCTGGTGACAACTCCAAACAACCCAATTTAAAAAAATGGGCAAAGGGCCTGAAGAGACATTTCTCCAAAGATCTATGAAAGGCCAAAAGGTATGTGAAAAGATGCTCAACATCACTAGTCATGAGGGAAATGCAAATTAAAACCATAATGACATATCACCTCACACCTATTTGAATGGCTATCATCAAAAAGATAAGAGACAACAGATGCTGGAGAGGATGAGGAGAAAAGGGAACCCTTGTGAGACTGTAAATTGGTACAGCTACTAAGAAAGTAGGGAGGCGGTTTGGAGGATCCTCAAAAAATTAAAATACAACTGCCATATATCTAGCAATTCTGCTTCTGGAAATATATCCAAAGGCAACAAAAACATTAACACTAAAAGTTATCTGCACCCCATGTTCACTGCAGCATTATTTACAATAGCTAAGACATGGAAACAACCTAAGTGTCCACCAATGGGTGACTGGATAAAGAAGCTGTCATCTATGGGGCACCTGAGTGGCTCAGTTGGCTAAGCGACTGCCTTCAGCTCAGGTCATGATCCCGGAGACCTGGGATCGAGTCCTACATTGGGCTCCCTGCTTGGCGGGAAGCCTGCTTCTCCCTGTCTCACTCCCCCTGCTTGTGTTCCCTTTCTGGCTGTGTTTCTCTCTGTCAAATAACTTAAAAATCTTTAAAAAAAAAAAAAAAAAGAAGCTGTCATCTATATACACTACATGTACAATGGAATATTATTCTGCCCTAAAGAACAAGGAAATCCTGCTATTTAGGACAACACAAACGGACCTTGAGGGCATTCCGCTAAGTGAAGTATGTCAGACAAAGAACGACAAATATTGTATGAGCTCCCTTATAAGTGGAAAGCAAATCTAAAATCTAATTCTGAATATGTGGAATCTAAAACAAACAAACAGGAAGAGGAAAAAAAAATTCAAAAAACAAACAGACTCATAGAAGAAGAGGATTAGACACATGGTTACCAGGGCTGGGGGTAGGAGGTGGGGGAATTGGAGGAAAGTGGGGAAGGGTACAAACTCTCAGTTGTAAGATAAATAAGTAGTGAGAATTTAATGTAACATGATGACTTTGGCTAACTGCTGTATGATACATAGGAAAGTAGATGAGAGTAAATCCTACAGTTCTATTGCAAGGAGAAAAAATTTTCCCCTTTATTCCTCTTTCTTTTCTTTTTATTTTAACCGAGAAGACAGATGTTAGCTGAACTGTGGTAATCATTTCATAATCTATGTAAATCAAACCATCATGCAGTACGCCTTAAACTTATACAGTGATATCTGTCAATTATCTTTCGGTAAAACTGGAAAATATAATCCTCTTTACAAGTACTTAATTAAAGTAGAATTCTGTGTGTTTATTTTATTATTTTTTTTTAAAGATTTTATTTATTTGACAGAGAGAAACACAGCCAGAGAGGGAACACAAGCAGGGGGAGTGAGAGAGGGAGAAGCAGGCTTCCCGCTGAGCAGGGAGCCCGATGTGGGGCTCGATCCCGGGTCTCCAGGATCATGCCCTGAGCCGAAGGCAGTTGCTTAACCAACTGAGCCACCCAGGCGCCCCTGAATTCTGTGTGTTTAAAGGTGTCCAAGATCATCTAAAAGGAGAAATGGGTCTTTTATAAAAGTCTATCGACATTAATAAAATTCCCCAGAGTATTGATTAGTGAAGAATTAAGTCTCTATGACTAAAAAGACAGTAGGGTGATAAAATACAAGAGTCATCCTGTTTTGTTTTGTTTTCCCTTTAATGAGGTGGAGCCCATATTTTATAAATCTCTTTTGCTTTCAGGAAATGCAAACCATGGTGCTGTTTTTGTGAAACCTTTGTAGCTACGGGGCTGTGGTGGTCAACCTGGGGCAGTTCCCTTCCTCTCCCTCCCTCCCCACAGGTAGATGGTAAAGTCTACAGACAGTGATGGTTATTACACAGCAAAGGAGGAGGATGTGGAGGGGAGGAGAATGTTACTGGCATCCAGCGCACGAGGGGCAAAAGTGCTGCCCAACCTTCTACAATGCACAGAACTGCCCACACAACTACGCATTATCTGGGCGAAAAGATGGAACAGTTCTGCTGTTGAGAAACAATGCTTCAGGAAAAAAATAACAGGGGAAATAGAAGAAAATAGAAGAATGCTCTCAGATCACAAAAGGAAAAGCATGACTCCAGGGAACATTTGGAAATCTAATCAGACAAACGTGACATTCAGACTGAGACAAAGAGTTCATTAAAGACTTCTTACACTAGAAACAGGGGAAACAGCAAACACCTGATTTGCTATTTTCATGATTCCCATGGCAAAAGTGTGGAAGTAACGTACATAGCCAGGGAAGCTGCTCATAAAGAAAGGTTATTCAGAGTCGATTCTGCTTTAGGTAAGAGAACAACAGAGAAAGTGACATGCAAACAGTTGAGTTTTACCCTAGCTCTCTGTAACTCAGTGTTTTCTTTCTTCTGATATTTCTTTGTGTGTGTATTTTTAGTTGATTATTTTTTATCCAAAGACAGAGAAATAGAATGAATTTCATTTTTTGCATTTGTATTCTTACTTGATGAGAAGCCTGGGTAAAGTTAGAGGCTTTAAATGTTCATGTTCTAAGACTGTTATCAATTGTAAAGAGGTTTAAAAAAACGTGATGAAATTCCTATTTTTTAAAGGAAGAAGTCTGGACAGTGTGTCTTAGCAACTCAAACATATTGGTCAATAATAAACACTTTTTAAAGTCAGCATTTGTAATTTTATCTGTTTAATGTCAACTAAGCAATTCTCATTACAGAGCTTACATTTCAAACGTTATTATTTTATCATACGTTGAGGGTATTCAGCCAGAAAGACAGCAATGCTGTTCTGCGCTATTGTTTACACCCAAAGAACTCCTAAGGGAATGATAAAAAAAAAGTTAAATGCCTGCCTACAAAGACCACATAACCACAGTGAGGGAAGGAGCAAGGAGCTAGAGCCGGCAGTTCCCCCTGAAGGAGGGTGGTGGATTTGAGCACTCATGTTTGAACATGGACCAATTGGTACCAGTTCTTGTTTCTTTACAAAGGTAAAAACTCCAGATTATTTTATAATATATGCCAATTTTTAAATGCTGACAACTAATTTTTCTTAATGTTCTCATCAGAACAAGCACGTGGATAGGCTCTTGGACTGCACTTTGTTTGTTTGTTTGTTTTTCAAAAATTTTATTCATTTATATGACAGAAAGACACAGCGAGAGAGGGAACACAAGCAAGGGGAATGGCAGAGAGAGAAGCGTGGGGCTCACTCCCAGGACCCCAGGATCATGACCTGAGCCGAAGGCAGATACTCAATGGACTGAGCCACCGGGGCGCTCCGCTCCTCCACTTTGTTTTTCTTAGAGATATTGCCAGGTAGGTTTTTTCGTTTTGTTTTGTTTTGTTTTGTTAAACACAAATACTACATTGTTATCTTAGTATCTCGCATCTGAAGTAAAGACATTACTGAAAACAAACTTTTCAAATGTACTGAAAGAGTGAAATATCCCAGAGGCAGCAAGAGATGCTGTGTGTTGAGTTTGTGCCTTGAAGTGATGAAGTTTATTCTTCCTGAATTTACTTGATAACTAAAATGCAGATCAAGTACATTATTAATTAATCATTACCTGTTCCTTTCTTGCAGGTATAGGTGAGATGATAATTGCAGGGAACATCATTCCACTGGCCGTTCTCATGCCAAATGATTACAACACAATCTTCTCCAGCAGAGAAGAAGCTGTCTGGCTGGTTGGGTCTCCAGTTCTCATATTGCTGTGAAAATGGAGGAAGAACAGAACTAACTACTTGATAGTTAAAAAGCAGCAAATGATAAGAGTGACAGAGCCACGACATCACAGTGGAATTAGAAAGACTCCACTTTTGAACTACCTGAAATTATTTTAATGGTAAAGAAAAAGACTTTTACACTCTGAGTGGAAAACATACATATCTCAAAGTCTCTCTTCAACAAATAGATATATTTTTTTCCTTTGACAACAAGACAGATCTAGTTATCCTAGGTGTCTAGATATATAATCAATGCTCAACTTTAGAAATTTAATCATGTTATTATTATTAAATTTAACAGTATTAATGGAAGTTGAAATAGAAAAAAATCCATAACCTTGTCACTCTGTCATGTTTTCCCCCGGCCTTATGTGCAGGTATAATTTTATGTAGTTGTGATTATAGAGCAATAGGATTTTTGTTCATCCTTTTATATCTTTATCACTATAAAGTACCTTTTCCTGCCTTTTTAAATGTTACTGTTTTTATCTAAGTTCAGTTATTTGGTTAAAAGAATTGAGATGTTTGCTATATTTATTTTTTTATAGTTCTCCAATATACATATACCCATCATTTCATATTTAACCCTCCTGAGTAATTTTGTTTTAGATGTGATTCCTATGTGTACCATACAGTTAAGTTTTGTTTTTTGAACTAAACTGGGAGTTGTTTTCTCTTAATAGGAACAGTTTTAAGCATACTGTTATAAAATATAAGCTTTTAAAAATATATCTTACTATGGGGCACTGGATGCCTCAGTCGGGTAAGTGTCTAACTCATGGTTTCAGCTCTAGTCATGATCTCATGGGATCCAAGGCTCGATGGGGTTTCTGCTTCAGAGTTTCTCTCTCTGTTCTTCCCCCAACTCACACATGGGTATGTGTACACACACATGCTCCCTCTCTCTCTCTCAAATAAATCTTTAAAAATATATATATATCTTACTATAAATATATATTTGTTTTTCTTTGTGTCATGTTGAACTTTACTGATTTGATGTTTTTCTATTGCTTATCTCTATATCTACCTTTAGATGATATCTTTTTTAAAAAAAAAGATTTTATTTATTTATTTGTGAGAGAGAAAGCGAGAGAGAGAGAGAACACTAGCAGGGGGTGGAGCAGGCAGAAGGAGAAGCAGCCTCCCCGCTGAGCAGGGAGTCTGATGTAGATCCCAGGACCCCGGGACCATGACCTAAGCTAAAGGCAGATGTTTAACTGACTGAGCCATCCAGGCGCCCCTAAATGGTATCTTTGATTCCCCCGTTTGAGCAATGATATATAACAAGAAATATATTTTGCCTTCCATCAAAGTAACACCTGTCATTTGTTTAGCACCTGTAATGGATGAAGCCCTGTTCTTGGTATGCATTACCTCTTCAAAGCATCCATCAGGGTTGACAGTAACTTAGACCTCAAAGATGTGAGGCACCCAAGATTCTTGGGTTTACATTCAGTTTATTATTATCTTAAAAGGCTGCCCCCATAACCAATAATTATATGAAAAACACAGGCTTGCCTTTTCAAAAATAATAAACTTTGGACTATAAATCACAAAGTGACCTCCTAGTCTTGGGTCTCCTTGTAACTAGAAATGTGATACGGGACACATTTGTTCAGTGTCTTTTAGGCTCAACTAGAGAATCACTTTGCCCATATGCTTTGCCTACATCACATCGAACTTGACAACACTGGAGGAGACAAACTGCCTTTACTTAGTAGAAGGACAGATTCAGATATATATGATGATGGCTAACATGACTATCTTTTCTGGACCTACGAATCTGTAAGTTTTTCCTTGGATTCTATTTAAAATAAGTCTGTGGGTTGAAACAATGAATTCCAAGAATATATTTGGAAAGATAAAATGGGAGCAGAAAGAACTGGGTACAAAAGTAAGGCAATTGTTTCCAATTCAGGGCATGTGCAAAAACTAAAAAACAAAACAAAACAAAACAAAAAACATGATGGCTACTTTTATGTCTTTTGAAAATGTATAATAAATAGATTAGAGAATATGTCTATTTTTTTCTTTCTTCTTAGAAAAATAGCTTTAAGATTTTTGAGTATGGTAAAACCTTGATCTTTGATAAAATAATTTGTGAGAAGGTCTAAAGTTTGAAAGCCTCTGGATTAATAGACTTTCTACTTTTCCTTCAATCTCTTTGCCTAGCTTTGCTTTAAAATTCTCCCCAATCATGCCAAAATTAAGATAGGCGATAAGAGATTCCTGCTATATAAAAAAGAGTCTTTGGGAAGTAGTAAGATTGCAAAGAACCAAGATAAGCTTCATAAAGGTACTGTGGTTTTTTAATTTTTGTTTTTGTTCTCTTTTTTTGGTGGGTTTTTCTTTTTCTTTTCTTTTCTTTTCTTTTCTTTTCTTTTCTTTCCTTTTTTTTTTGCTTTGTTTGTTTTTACCAAATAAAGAATGAAGGGAAATCCACAAATTAAATGGACTGAAATCCAATCCTAGTAGCCTAAATGGTACCACTGAGTTACTGTACAGATGACCTTAGAAAGGATGCTCACAGGACCACACTCACCAAAGCATCTTTGACTGGCAGATCACCCTGTAGTCAAGAACTGATGTCTGCTCTAAAATGGGTTTCTAATTATTTTTCTATTTTCCTTCTTTTTGCTAACTGACTTCCCTTATCATCTCTCACCCTCCACCCATAAAGCCTTTTTGTTTGTTTGTTTTTTACTACTCTTTTTAAATAGATAATAAACATGGAAATGGGAAAATAAAGCAGAGATATAAGTCATAGTCAGCCTATTACTGGTGTATATAACTAAGTGGCCTTTAGCAGATAAATTAAAGCATGATCAAAATAAAAATTCTTACACTAAATGAAATTAAATTAATAAACAAAGAAATAGGAATGCCTTGAAACTAACAAAGATCTGTATTTAATACTTTCTAATGGCCAAAGATTCCAGAGTTCCTCAAATACTTATAGATTTTGGAGCTCAATAATTTCTAGGTAACTTTCTAACTAACCTCTTATAGGAAACGAGTGAAAGTCCTGCAAGACAGAACATTTTCGAATACCTTAAAAGAATGTGCAAACTATGCAATGCTCCCTGTTTCCTACCCACACCGCTGATGTATGAGCAGACTCATGTCTCTTTCTTGCTTTATTTGTCTCATAACAACTATTAACTTCTCATATCCCATAAAATTTATGCATTGTATTTTCTTCTCCTTTCGAGAATATAAGCTCCTTGAAGACATAAATTTGTTTTTTTGTTTTGTTTTGTTTTTTTGCTTACAACTGTATCCTCAGTGCTAGGAATTATGCCTGGCACACACTGGTACTGTTTAATGAATAATTTGATTTTTGGGAATAATGAACAACAGCGTGCGTTGCCTTCTTCCTTATCCATATTGACTTCTTGAAGATGTTGCTTGCTGCTACCAAATGCTAGGTGAGACAGGCAGTACCATTCTGGAAAACAGCTGGTAATACATATCAAGAGTCTCAAAAAGTTCCAACCCTTAGAACCCATAATTCCACTTCTAAAATACTATCCTAAAAAGTAATCAGAGGTGTGAACAATAGTTCATCAAAAATGTTATTTATACTAGCGGTTAAGTGGGTAAAAATCTATAGAGTGAATATATATTCAGTAAATTATGGTCAGACAAGTGGTATATTATATGACTATTAAATAACATGTCTGTGAAAAATATATAAGGGTATGGAAAATATTAAAATATGTGTTAAGTTAAAATTAAAAAGCAAAATACTAAAAATATGCAATGGTCCAAATTTTACACATACTCTCAGATATAGCTGTGTGTGTATGTGTGTGCACGACCATGTGTGTGACTGTGAGAGACCAAAAGGAAATGCAGTAAAATGTGACAAGGTTTATATCTGAGTTATATGAGACAGAGATAATATTTTATTCTATGTATTCTTATATATTTTTCACTTCCCTAGAGTGAGCATCGATTATTTTTTGAATCAGTATAAACGAACATTGTAAAATGATCTATGCAGAGATCAGAAAGAACTTACAAAATTCTTAGCTAAACATTTTATAATCTAACCTCAACAAATATCACTTCAAGTTACTAGTTACTTGACTGCCATTGGATTTTGCAGCTGACATTTCCTCCTGATCTGAACAAGGAGCGTCTCATTTTCACACTGAAATGAGATTCAGATTCCATGCCACTGGAGTGATTCTCAGGCTTAAGCTGCCCAGACTCAGACCTCTGGTAAAAGATTTAATTGTTTTTGGTCGGAATTACATTTGGCTGGCAACAGTGATTTAAAACCTGTGTTCTGTGTCATCGCTTGGGCAGAACCGTGGCTTAATGGTGCAAGACCAAATTTTGGGTCTGTGGTTTTTACAAGAATGTCTGATATCCACAGGCATGTCACATTATTACCTCATATCTGATAGCTCCATGGTGCAGATTTATTTTGGCTAGGATGCTTTGATTTTGCTCCATGTTATTGCCTAACTAACTTAGCAAAGGAAATTTCACTTTTCTGAATAACTTTCTTTGTTTCCCCCTGAATTCTTTACAGCTTTATTTTTAATATCACTTGCCAGGGAAAGGGTATAAAAAAATAAATCGTTGACTTCAGGTTCAATCATGTATTTTTTTTTTCACTAAAGTTAAATGTTAGGAAGCAATCTCTGCTCAGGAAATCAATTCTGAGTTATAAGAATGTAATAGAGCCTCTCTCATATAGGCAGTGTCTTATGCATACAGAAATGTCGCACAGCAATTGCCTCCACTCCCATCTTGATATTTTTTCTCTTCATTTGGAATTCTAAGCAAACATCTCTAACCCTCTTCTAGGGCTCAATGGGCAAACTAAGAATTATTCCAAAAAAGCCAGCCTGGTTTGCAGAAAATTCATTTTAACACTATCAACAAAAACACATGCTGATCAGACCCCTGCATGTTTGTGTTTCAGCCTCATGAGCCCCAACCCAAACCCCAAACTCTCTTTGCCTCTCCGAGAAAGAAGAATTAGATGAAGACTATGTCTGAAAAGAGAACTCTAAATTACTTTGCATTTTCATTCTCCTCTGATGGCAAAGAAAATCATGACATAAAACTCAAGTAGTTGATGTAGAAGAAACTGGCTCAAGATAGAAAATTTTCTACATGTTCTATAACAAACTTGGACTTTATTAAGAGATAATTATTTTATATCAATATAAAATTACTTCATGTTATCTATTATATGACAGAATTACTCCTAGAGTTCCAGCTAAATGACTATTCCCTGTATCTGTAGAAAACAAAAGTGCCAAAAAAGACAACCATTTCAATTAAATTGGATTTAGTAACTTTTCAGTTATTATTTTCTCTTTCTTTTTCCCCCAAATGGGTTCAAACAAGTCAAAAGCATAAAATGATTCAAAAAATCCTGGCCACAATCCAACAGTGAAGCATAGTTCTCTCACATGAAACTGTCTCCACAATCAGAGAACTCATTTTGAACCAGTCCTAATATTGAGAGGAAAAACTCAGAACAGACTGAAATTATTCATCAAAATTTATCAAACTTTACATATACTTAGCTTACTTTGTTCCAAACAATTTGTATTTTATAGTCAAAAATTTGTTTCTGTCTCACATTAGCACAAAAGCAAAGAATTAACCAGCGGGTCCTCTGAAGCACACAGAATTCCCTATCTGCCAAAATTCCTCACTCTTAGCCAGTGGTCTCAGTTCCACAAACCTACAAGGGACCTGACTCATTCTTCTCAAGCAGCATGGCTGTAGAGATATTTTCTCCTCCCAGCTCTTTGCAAGTCTCTAACTTGATTCCATAAACATACAGAGGAGGGTAAAGTGTGTGTGTGTGTGTGTGTGTGTGTGTGTGTGTGTGTGTTCGGGCGTAGCGGTGGGGTCTCTGCTTTTGAAAGTTATTGGCAATCTACTAAAGTTAGACAGGGTTGACATCCTTTCAAGGTGAATCGCTGGTTATATAGTGTCTAGGAGCTCCAACTATCATTCAGAGCTACCAGACAATCATTATCTTTAAAATACACACCACATGGCCATAATCAATGGCCCTAAAATCTCTGCAGATAACTGGTATCACAAGCATGAACAAAACAAATCGATGATAAAAATGTAATGAGACTAAGTGACCTTTTCCTTATGCGGGGATGGATAACTGCCCTTTTTTCTGAGGTTAAAAAAAACATTATTTCAGAAATATACAAGATTTACAAATAAACCAGGTGCTTTGCTTTGCTTTAGAAAAGGATTTTCTTGGGTTCAGCTTTGAGCATGGCTCTCAGTTAAATAAAGAAACAAGACAGCCAGTATTAATCAGTTTCTGCTGTGACAGTCACAACCCAGCTGGTCCTTCACTTGATACATATATAAGCAAATCCATTTAAGAGGAAAAATACTAACAGCTAGGTGGTGAAAAGGAAAGACTGGAGCAAGGAAAAGTTCTTGAAACACAGGATGGCTTAGTCTCCATGCAACATTCCAAATAGTATGATCGGAAAAAAGATGTTTTTTAAAAAAACATCTTTCCAAGAGAATGTCAATTCAAAAATCAAAACTTCGAAGGTACCAGGCCATGTTTCAACCTCTAGTGAAGAAAGAATCCCAGAAACATTGAACTCTCATTTTTAAATCCCTTCTATCAACATCTTAAAACAAAGAAGTTTTCAAAGCAACTGGTCCTATCAAAACATCACGGATAATCAACTCTTCTCCATAATACTTGACCCACTTCAAATTCTTCTCATTGCGTTTTTATCATTTCTTAACTTGGTCAAATAAGTACAAAGAATAATCATTAGCACTAATTCTCCTAAAAAGTTAGATACGCTTTAGAATCTCCTGATTTCTCTTCCTCTTTACTGAAAAGAAAACAAGAATTTTCAGACACTAGATCTAACTGAAGTTCATCTTTTTGGGAACAAAAATGTGAGATTTACCACTATCACTCGCACACACAAGAACACAGACACACACACACACACACACACACACACACACACACCCTTACAAATACAGTACTTCTTGGCACTAGGGAAGAATTATCTAAGATGTTTAGAAACGTCCCCTATTTCCACAGCCCTGTGTGGCAGATAGGTTCCACCATACATACAACACAGAAAATCTGAAATGGTTACATTGTCAGAGGAATAAATAGCAATAGACCTCTTGAGATGCTAAAATCAAGCTGTCCATTAGACAGACTTGATAGCTAAATGAACAATTGTTACACTAGTCAACCACTGAGTACAGTTCAAATTTGTTCCTGAGAAAAAAGTACAAATTATTTCTTATTGTGGATCTTTCGGGTCTCCCATTCTAACAGAAACGGCAAATCTTGAATCTGTAGCTGTCAAGGGCCTACTCTCTCTTTCTCTATCCACCTATCCACATATTTAGCTATACTTTTTCAGCTTAGATGGAGTCACTTTTTATTCTTTAAAATTCACTATAATTTAGATTATCTTAAATGGCCAATCAAAGCCTCTGTTTTAGAATTATTATGGCTTTTGCCAAGTACAATTAATAAATCACACACATTCCACCGATAAAAACCATTCTTGACCTTTGTCCAGTGAAGCTATCCTGTGACATAATCTATTATTGTTCTTCCTGGGAAAACGTACTAAGTCTTCCAGCTATAATTCAGAATCTTTTTCCATGAGGAGTCTAGTCACTACTTTCTACCTACTCTCCCTCCTCCAAACACTGCTAATTTAATTCACTGTAAAAACTTTCATAAGAACACCAGAAAAGTCCTCTAGGTTCACATTCCAATGAAACTGGCCAAGGAAAACTTTCCACTGTGTTCTCTTACTGTGTATAAAGTGAAGATATGGGAAAGACTGGATCTAATATTTGCCTCAGTTGTTAGGACCTTACTAAGCATGTCACTCCATGTGTTAACTTCACACTGCATTTGAAACATCATCTAATTTCACATTTAACTTTCAGGTTCACAGTATAATGCAAACCATACTAGAATTTTTAAACTCGGAACTACAGGAACTTTATGCGTGGGGAATACTAACTAGATCTAAGCGGGGTTCTGGCTATGTTAAGGTTTGAAACACAAAATACCATATGGCCACTAGGTGGTGATCTTTATCTTTTATTATATTAAGAATTACCAACCAAATAACTTCACAGAACTTAAAATAACTCCCCCTCCCATAATGATTATTTCCTTCATGTGGCAAGATTAAAGGATTATCTGTGATACGCCCTTTCAGTTTTGTGAGGGAAAGCATGAAGAGAATACTTTGCTAGAAGACAGACCTTGGCTGAACAGGATTTACCAATGTGATTGCATTCTCTTTTGTTACAGGTCATGGCAGCTATAATCTGAATTTTTTGATTGGAGAGTTCATCTACAATAGTTGATTTTTTTTCTCCATTTTGCCTTTTAAAATTATCAGATTATTTATTTTTACATCAGTGGTCAAACTGTCTCAGAAGCAAAGTCGAATATATAATATCCACTCCAAATCCTTACAACAGGGCAGATCATAAACAAACAACACCTACCTATGCACGCAAATTAACGTCTGCAGTGTAATTCACATGTTGCTTGTTTTTAGGCAAAACTTACCCAGACTAGCCATAAAAAGCGGCATCTGGGCTCTGTGTGATTTCTCTGTGTGCGAAGCCCTGTCATCACAGGGGACTGAGGGTGCCAGGGCTGTGCTCTCACAGCTCCAAGGAACACCCAAACACAGGCGATGCCAAGGGGAACCAGATAACCACCAAGTATAAAAGCAAACTCCACAAATAGAAAATGCTTTCCCAAGAGGACTGCTTCCCCATTTGAAACATAGGCTGATAAGAAACCACCTTTTCACGAAATAAAGAACTCAGAATAATCACTCTGGGTTACCCCCAGCCTTTCAGAACAGAGGTCAAACGGTTATCTGCAAGGAAGTTAGGAGGACTACTTATTATAGAAATCAAAACATTTGGTAACTTTAAAATGCCTCTGTCCCCCTAGATGGCTGTGGTATACAATAGGCGTTTGTTTCCAGAATGTTGGGGGTACGGGGGCAAATGACCTGCCTTCCAGGAGAGAGCTACCTCTTCTGATCCTTGTCCTTGCTTAAGGTTCCTCTGGCTGGGAGCCTGCTTTATTTATGTTTTGAGAGAGGTTACGGGTTTTCCTGTTGTCTTTCAGTGGAACACCAAAAGGAAAAGAGCAGCTTTGTTTTACCGGAGAAAGAGACGTTTGTTTTGGTGTCACTGCCTGAGGCTGGCAGGCTGGAGCTGGAGCCTACAAACATGAATGCCCTGAAGGGAAGAAACACTAACTTGGGGTCTCCTGAGAGTTGATAAAGTGGCAATAGGCCCATTATTTTGCTAGCTGGCAAGTCTCCGTGCGGGAGAGACAATCTGGCAGCTCTTGAGTCCAGCATTAATCTCGTGTAATAGCGTGAGCTCCCTGCCCTACAAAGTTGTAATTATCAACAGCATTTTCCAAAGGCTGTGAGTTCCTCCCACTGTGAGAGCACTTGGTGGTGGTGGGGGGGGAAGGGGGTAGACAGAACCCCACGGAGCCCTTTGCATTTAAACCCCTCTCAAATGGTGCCGGGTGGTTCCTTGACCCCAAGCTTGTTTGCACAGGTCTTCAGTCAGGAAATGCTAAGGATCGGCATGCAGTGGGAAACCGCCAAAACCAATTCTACATTTCTGTTGCCTTTTCCATGAATTGTGTTAAAGCAATTAGCAATTAAATTTAAATTTCTGTGTGGGATTTTGGAGTTTCATAGAGCACTGCTGGAAAAGCATCCATGAGAAGGAACTACTGCATTGACAATTTTTTAAGGGTAATCTTGTCAATGATGAAATGATTTTCCAGTGATGGGTAAGTGACGCGTAAGTGTTCTTCCAGCTATCTGACCAATAACTAACTATCCGCACTCAAGGAAAGGCAAGGCGGAGATGAGGGTTTTGTTTTCCAGAACCACTCTATGATTCGTTTTATTTCACACATAGAATCACAAGAACCAATTATTGGTTTCCAATGAAGCTGAACTGCAACACAAGTAAAAGTTTTTATTCGGAGCTCAGTGGTCTTTGGCAGAAAAGAAACTAAGAATTCTCCCAATCATGAGTAATGTGTGAAAGGATGAGGAAACAGCATATGTTTTCCTTGGCTTTTAGGTTAATATTATGAACCTGTGAGGCTTAACATAATTCAATTAATGTTGATATGCAGTGTGACTTGTTCACAGAGAAGTGGCATCTGACTTGGAGCTCAAACCACACCACAGCTGACACACATTCATCTGCAAATAGCTTTTCGAAAGTCTTCTTTCGAAATATTCGAATATTCAGGTAGAAAAAGTAAAACTTAAGTAAAACTTTACTTAAGTAAAAGTAAAACTTAAGTTTTTGGTTTGCGACTTGTTTTTCATTGCTTTCTGCCAAATCATGGGCAATCTTTTCAAATGAGCAAAAACCTACAAACAAGCTTGGAAAACACCAGGAACTAGTTTATACTCTTGATTTTCTTTTCAATGTCCAAGACATCTGGGAGAGGGAGGAGGATAGGAACCTTTGTGTTTATAAAAGGGGAATAATGACACATTCCTGCAGAAAAAAAATAATGGTTTATGGCCTGCAACTTGTTACTCCTTTTCTCTGCCCCTTTTAAGTGTCTCTTCCTGAGGTAAGGGTTATTTCTTTATGGTTTCTACCTTTTTTCAAAGCTAGGTTTTCTCACAATACTTCGTGTACTAGACTGAGAGGTTTATTTATGAAAAAAGTAAAGGGACCTCTGTATTTGAAGTCAATCCACAAATCTGGCCCTTCTCATGCATCAACTCTAACCACCCAGGAGGGTAACCCGTTGTCCCAAATTGCAGGTGGGCTTGATTGCCAGCACTGAAACATGCTTATAGAAATGGGAAAAAGAAAAGAAAAAGAAAAGGCAAAATTCACTTATCTTCCAGAAATACTTTTCAACTGGGATTTTTTTTAAGTGCAAAAGCCTACCAATTAGCCTTTTGTTATCTCTTTCATAACTATCAAGGGGTAAGATGAGTTGGTTAGAGCTAGAAAAGAAAGGTATTTATGGTTCTGTGAATTAGTAACTTGTTTGAGAACTTGCTGGTTAGAGTCAGACAAGCGCAGAGAGGAAAGGAAGTCTTTCTGTTTCCTCCAGCAGTATGCGGGACAGTGGAGGAGGCCAGGACTATTTCCCAAGAAGTTGACAAACTAGCAAGCAGCCTCTCAGGACCAGACAGAGTGCCGACAGAATAGAGATATAGCAGAAGGAAAAACGTGAAAGGGACACAGAAAATGTTTTTTTTTAAATGCCTAAGAATAAAGTCTGGGATTTTTTTTCTTTTTCTTTTTTTTTTTCTTTTTGCTAAATAAATGAAACTTTCCCAAAGTTCCTCAACATTTTTAAAAGGGAACTGGATTGTCAGTTCCATTCAATCCTCAACCTCTGGCCAACACTACCTAAGGTTACATTTTCCTTTGAAGTGACCACTTCTGATCTGCTGAAGCATCCAATTCCCAGTGGTGAGGAGTAAGCTTTGATGGTGCTGCAGAAACTCACTAAAGAGAAGAGAGTAGGGACAAAATTCTCCTCTTGTGAGAATTTCTTCCCAAGGGTCAGAGAGAAGAGGGAGCAAGACAGTAACAGTTTTCATCTCTAAGGTCCACAGGTTGACGTTAAACCATTGGCTGGGGAAATCTGTCATAAAAAGTAGTGTCACAAAGGCACCTAACAGTTTCTAGTCCCTGACTGTGCTATCCATGGACACACCATAGTCTATATTTGAAAAGAAAGTTGTAGAAATGATTTTGCTAGGAAGCATATAGACAGGGCAGGATAAATCACTCCACAGTGTTCCCTGATGCCTGCTTCCCTCTGTGCTTGAAAGAAGAGACTCAGATAGAAAGTGAATAAATGAAGCTCTGTCCAGCCTCAGACAACCAGTTCATCCTTGGACAACCAATCTATCATAAATGAAATGATCCAATAACATTCAGGAGTAAGATTTCTTTTGCTTGTTTTACTACATTTTAGATTTGGATAATAAGGTGTTTGTTTTTTTTTTTTCTTTTTAAGTCATTTGTCTTCAGACAGTGCAATGACAGAATATGTGCCTATCTTGAAAAAAAATTCCTCTTCTAAGTTTTGAGTAATTGCTGATTTCCAAAGTCTTCATGGAAAATCTTTCCTGATGTAACTCAAACCTCCAGGGGGTGACAGAGGCTGAGATGTTTGCTTTCCATTTTTTCTTCCCAGAGCTTATGGTAAATGTATTCTTGGGACAACCATGGACAAGACTGTCATCATTTCCAGCAGGTATATCTGTTTTCCTTAGGGTTAATGACTTTTGTAAGATGCATTATACTCAGCTATATATACCTGTTTGGGAGGAGGATCTTTTTTTTTCTTTTCATCATTTTTGAAATCTCACCAATTATGTTTTAAGTTTCTCACACTCGTACATTAAATAAAATATTTAACTTAGATGAACAAGAATTATCACAAAGAAAGTCTGCTGAAAGACTTAATTGGCCATTCCATGAATCAAAGGGTAAGAGAATAAGATGGTTATGCAATGTATAAATATTAATTATCATTAAAAAATTTATTAAGGATCTATTTTTGTCAACAATTCTGCCAGGTGCTGAAAAAACAGAGATGAAAGTTACTCCCTGCTTCAGAAAGCTCAGTGGCAGGAAGTCAGTTCCACAAAGGTTGGTGGTAAGATGGGAAAAGGACACAAGAGGCTTCTGGAACACAGTGGAGAAGCTCTTAGTCACACCCAAATGGGAAGTCTTCCTGGAAGAAGGAGACTCAGTGAAACAAGGCATTTGAACATTTATTAAATAAAATTAGGACAAGAGATGAGAACATTCGAAGCACTAGGGCAAGGCTATGCAAAGACCTTCAGGAGTTAGGTGTTAACAGTGCATTCCAGGAACTGTGAGTATTTTGAGATGACATAGCTTAGGAAGGCAGGTGAAATTGTTGGGTTTGATATAGCACACTAATAATCAGAATTTTATACTGAAGGTAGAATTTCAAAAAGAGAGTAATAAGAGTTCATGGGGAGTAGGGGGGAGGCAGGTCATAGGTACTGGAAACCAGATCTGGGGGAAACACTTCAGACTAGTCATTCATTTAACAATTAGGTTAAAGAAAGAACTTAAAAGTCAGCTAAAAGTAGAGAAGCTAGATAAGACATGTTTGTTTAAGTTTGCGAGCTTTAATGTGTATTTAACTCGGATGGTTTAACTTAGTGTCTTTGAAGACATTACCTGGGTGATAAGTAAAGTAATTCATTATTGAAGTTATTTGTCAGAGTTTCTAATAAAGCACTTGGGGCATTTCACTGTTAAGAGATCAATAGTCGAGTTAAAGAATAACTCATTAGTAGAAAACCAAGAGACAAATTGAAATGTGACTAGATATTCGAAAACCAAGTAACAACATAAAAACTGAAATGTGTTAGGCGAAAATAACCTTAATGGAAATCACAAGGATAAGTAAAGTTAGACCCAATCTCGCTTGAGCACACTTGCGAAACTCATTGGGTAAACACCCAAATAATAATAAAAACAGATTTCAAGGTACAACAAAAGCAGGAATTTGGCATGTTACCAACGCTGTACTATAGGGGCTAATAATGTGGAATGGGTCAATCAGCAGCTGAAGAACAAAGGCAATTTAGATAACTTGGTCAAATAACATTATTAATTTAGAATAAGCATATAAATTGACTTAGTCTAGCTATAAAGCATAATCATGTAAATATGATATAATTATACTGCAAGTTTATTGGAAGCACAGTTTAATTATTTCAAGAAAAGAAATTATTGAGACTGAAAAACCCAATATAAACTAGTTTGTTTTTACTGAATTGTAAGACTGAATAACAAAAGATGATATATGGTAAATATCAAAGGTTCTTTTGGTTTTAATACTGCTCTACCTCCCAAGGAGAATAAGCTCTAATAAATCTTTCAGACAAAAAATGGGAGCAAAGGGGAGAGGGGAGAAATCCCTTTAAAACATAAACAAAGTCCGTAAAATTGCACACAGTCAAGGTAACACCATTTCCAAGTGTAAGCAGATACAGCTTTCCCTTGAAGACATGGAGTTTACTATAAGGGATTTTTTCAAAGGCAAGACACTTGGAGTAAACAGCGAAACAAAGAAGACCTATTTTATTCAAAGCCTGCAAACATATGGAACCTGTTAAGGAAATGGTGGCTGCAGAAAGAACTACAAACGAGTTTAAGAGACACCTAGGCTATCTCAGAAAGGAAGGGAGAGAGGCAGGCGAGGGTGGTTACCAAAGCAGAGTGGGCCAGAGATCAGTCAAATGGGAGGGAGACAGGCTGCTGGGCAGATGGTCTTTTCTGTTCCAAAATGTTCAAAGTTAGGGACACTCCTTAGCACACTTTTATTTTACACAAAGAGGGAATTAAGAAGAAACCCAGGGTCTGTCAGAGTGGTTTCTGGATTTACTTGTGTCATTTCTTTGATACAATTTCCTTGTTTATGTAATTCATCTGCTGCCTTCTTTAAAATGAGGCCTTCACTTGATGCTCTCTTCATAACCCTTAGGTTTGAATGTAAAAATGTTTTAGGGCAAGGTTCTTATTTACATTGTAAAGTTATCTACGTGAGGGATGTTATCTTCCTCTGGAAAATTCCTTGGGCAGAACAAGATTTGTTTTTTGCAAAGTGAAATGCTTATTTACTAAGTTGAGGACCAGCCTAGACCATGGAAATGGCAATGAAGTTATTTTTTTACGCTATTTTTCACAGTCCATTAAAAATTAACGGACACACTTGGGGTGCCTGGGTGGCTCACTTGTTAAGCATCGCCTTCGGCTTGGGTTGTGATCCCGGAGTCCCGGGACCAAGCCTCACACTGGCTCCCTGCTCGGCGGGAAGCCTGCTTCTCCCTCTCTCACTCTCCCTGCTTGTGTTCCCTCTCTAGCTGTGTTTCTGTCTGTCAAATAAACAAACAAACAAAAATTAATGGGCACAGTAAAAAGAATAAACGATGAGTTGGCTTGCTTTGGTATAGTGGAATAATGACATTCCATGAGTGAAGCTCCCCTGAATGGCACCTGGCAGGAAAGAAAAGTTCCCTAAGAGGTTTTAGAGACCCCACACAGCTGCCAACTACAAGCTGATATTCAGCATCATTAACCGAGCTCATACGTGATATAGGGCCTTGTCCCAGACACCATAAGAAGAAAAAGCAAGCAAGAGAACCACTTCTTTGAAAAGCTGAACTGCTAATGACCAGAACAAACATCTGGAAACACACAAAAATGCTATGAGTGAAAACAAACCAATTCTATATAATCAGCAACAGATTGGAGGTTGGGGACTTGGTCTAATCAGGCCGGTGTGTAGCAGATGGCAGACCTTACATACATTATACCTGGCCAAATGCAGCTATTCCAGGCTCAGTGCAAGAGCACACAGCCTTGAGATAAGTTGTGGTAAAGGTCGGCAAGGCACAAGTAAGTACCAACCAGAACCCCACCCGAGGCCTTGGCTTTCTAGTTTCTGTTATACAGTTGGGACCTCACAGGACCTGCACTTTTCAGCAGGTTATGCATAAGGGAACATGTGTAGGAGGAAGATCAACAGAGGATCTTCAGACCCAATTTATCCCACAGGAGCAAAATGTCTATTTAATAAAAGAAAACTCAGTAAATGCCTTTACTATATAAAACACATGAACACAATTATAAAAACAGTTTTAACTATCTTTAACATACAGGGGGAAAAATCCTTTAGTTTTTATGTTCACATATTAATAAAATCAAAATAGCCTACCTTCAGTTAAAATTAATATAGAAGAACTCATGGCCTATAAGCCACTATTAATCTAATGGACTGGAATTATGCCCCCTGATATTATTATTCATTTAAGCAAAAAAAAAAAAAAAATATATATATATATATATACACACACAGATGCAACAACTGCAGATATACCATCCAATCAGGACAATTAGAAAACAATGAGTATTGATCCAGAGGGTGTGGTTCATATATCTTAGTGGGAATGTATTTTATGGACAATTTACCATCCCTGTTTTTTCTGCATCTTGCCAAAGCACCTACTTATGTCTTGAATGACAAAGAGTGCTTATTAAACATAAGGTATGATGACGGAGGGAGGGGAGGCCAGACTTCATTTCAGGGTTGCTCAAGGCAAAATGTAATAAGGAGTATCTTTTCAAGTCAAGGAGGTGCCAGCCAGAATGAAGCATGGCTTTGGAGACTGGCTTCACACTTAACAGCACTGTGACTCTGGGCAAAAATTTCAGCCTAACCGACCTTCCCTTTCTTTACCTATAAAACATTTCATACCTCTCTTAAAGGTTATTGCGGGGAATACACGAATGCAAGGTGCCGAGTACAGCTCCCCACACAAAGATGAGTGGAGCGGTACGTCCGAAAGAACACAGAAAAGCTTTCTTAAGCGAAGTAGAACTTCCAAAAGCAGAGATTCCTTTGGCATCCATTTCAAGGATGAACTTTACATTTTGCCAAACTCATTAAATCCAGATGAGTGGCAAGTAATGAATGAAATTTAGGTACCTAAATAAATTCACGAAAAGAGCTTAAACATTATTTTCAATTTTTCCTGTTATATATCTAATTTAGAATTGAATTTACACTTATTGTCCAGCCCACTGGATTCCAACTTGTCTGCATTTTAGAATCACCTAGAGAACATGTAGAAAATATAGCCAGCCTCCAGGGTTTGTTTTTTTGTTTCTTTGTTTGTTTGTTTTTCCAGTGATAATTTTTAAAAAGCAAAGTAGGGCTTTTGCTTTAATGAATGAGTTGATGCCTAGGAACCAGCTGGTAAATTATGTTCCCAGGTGATTCTAATGAACAGCCAGTGCCTAGAAAGACTAGTATATAGCTACTCCCACTTGAATTATTTTTTATTTTTTTAATTTTTTTGAATTATTTTTTTAAAAATTATGTTCATGTATTCAGAGTAGTGACTCAAAACGGCTCAGCTGTCCTAAGAATCTTGTTTCAGCCAACTCAAGTTTGGGGCCAGTATTACCATTCTACTCCTTTCTTTAAGAAGCAGAAAAAGTTTAAAACTATATAACTAGTCAGCAGAGTTTGAATGGAAGAAAGTCCACAAGATCATAATTCAGCAGTCTTTTTTAAGATGTAAAACATGAGGATCTTGGTTTGGATAAAAATGAGCCATGCCACATAGATTTACAGTGCAATTATATAAGAGGGAAATGTAGATTTTTTTAAGGCCTTTTCTCTTACATTTATTCTTTCCCTTTTCTTGAAGTCATAAAACCAAAGATAACCATCTGAAAGTCAAACCTGAGGCAATTCTGCGCTGATGTGATTTTCCAGTTCAATGGACTCTGACATGTTCCTCTTTCAAAGACAGCCACAGTGACTCCATTTTAACACTCATCTATCTTGCTGAGTGACCCTGAGCAAGTCACTTAACTGGTCTCAATCAAATATACCCCCTGTAACATGCAATTAGCACATGCTACCAAGTTTGCAGAACTGGTATCATTTTTCAGGAGCAACTTACTAGTGTGCTGCCATCAGTCCAACGGAAGTCATGTTCAAACATCTTGTCGTTGAGGCCTATCCACTGATAGTCATGGCCCACACCTAAGAGAAGGGAAATAAGACAGATATTTTTACTATCTTTCCCATATATGGATGAGATGTATCAAAATTATTTTCAGAGTGAATCATGCAACCTCTTTTCTGGCTGGATTTTTGTTTAGTTGCTCATAAAAATCTCTCATAGTCTAACTATCTTTTGTTCTTCTGCCCAATGTGCTTTAAACTAAAAAGTTAATTCACAAACATTGAGAAACATTAAAATATCAGACATAAGAAAATAATTTCCCTAGCAGTTTACTATAATTAAATATTTTTCCATCCTTACTCATGATAAAAACTTTCCCTTTTTTTTATTAAGCTATGCCATTGGCAAAAATTCAGTGACCCAGTAGAATGTGACAGATCATTCCCATGCTAGCCTCACTTTGGAAGCCACATGTTTCTTCTGAAAGCATTTTAAACAGTGAATACCTAGACCAGACAGTTCTACAAAATTGTCTTCAAAAATAATTAATTTCATCATGAGGAGTCATAGCAAGAATACCATGCAAGAAAGTTAATGAACCTCCACATGGATTGCAAAATAACAACCAAACTTCTAAAACATAGCAGGCATTATGAAAACATCGAACAATGCTTCATATAAAAAAAATTCTATATATTTGCTACATAAAAGCTAGCTACCCTCTTTGCTATAGTTTAAGGAGTTATTCAACAGTACTAAGTTTCACTAGCTTTAATTCTCTATTTGTTCATGTTCTTAATATAAAACCCACTTTCTATGGCCTAAAATCATTAGCAGCTTGGATGAGAACCAATTTTGGGCAGAGGGTAGGATTAGGGTGCCATTGACAATTCAATTTTAATTAGTGGGATAAAAAGAACTGAAAGCAATTTTCTCTTTAACACTAGACAACATATGCACATCTTCAAAACAGAACTATGAAGGCAGCCTTAAGAAGAGTAGGATGGAACCATAAGACATGGCCATTTTCCTAAGTCAGAAAATGCTCCAGTAGCAACATCATGGGGCTCAACCTATAGCATGCCCTTTCACCTATTATTGCCGAAGAGCAGGGAATGCTTTCTTCTGTTAGAGGTTTTGTGTTTCTCAAAGTAGGGGTCTCACATGGGAGAGAAGATTTTAAAGTAGTTCAGATGAAGGACTTAATAAGTTGAACTGCAACGGAGAAAACTACATCGGTTTAGTTAGATTCAGAGAAAATTAAGAAGACGAGGACACAGAGCAAAGCTTCAGAAACCCTGTGTCTATTTGGTACATACGGTTCACAAACATCTGTTCTTCATGAGACAGGATGCTTGTGAGATGCGCGCCCTGCAGACGGCATTCCCGTTCAGCTGCGTCCCATGTGCGCCGATGGGCGAAGTATTTGTAGCACTGCCCTTGGAATTTGTGCCAGCCGTAGTCACACGTCTCTGTGTCTGGAAGAAACAGGGCAGGGGTTTAGTAATCTCACCTACGTCATTCAATCTAGCCTCAAGGATCTGAGCTGGTAAGAAGACCCAAGCCAATATCAATGCAATGTCCCTGAAGTTATATATTAATAAATTTGGTCACGATGACAAAGAAAGTATGATGAAGACAGCCCGCTAACTCCTGCTAATTGGGTGGCTGTACGTCTCTGGATGGAAGAGGCAGTATCTAACTGCAGTTTCCTTGATTAGAGCCAGTGTCAGCAGGAAAGAAAACTGGCAGAGGCCAGACAAAACTTCTTCATCTGCAATGTTTATTGACTCACTTGTGAAGCAACTGGGGCGAAATCCTTACCAACACAACTTTTCTGAAGAGAATCACTCAAGTGATAAGATAAGAATTCCAGCTAATAGGATTATGAATGCTCTATTTGAATAAGGACTTCAAAGGCTCGGTAAGTAGTTCCTTTACTATTTCCCAGAGAGATGGCTGGGTGGCCACAGGCTCTCTCATCAGGTAAGATTTACAAAGACAAAAAAAAAAAACCCAACCAACAAGAAACAACAAAAAACCTTTGTCATCAGCAGGAAGCTTCTGGGATGTAGCTAGGACTATGGAACTTCTTCTCTCAAAGGAGAGGAAATATAGGTAACTTCCTGTGCAAATGCATCAGGATTTTAAGTTTCTTACGAATTAAATAACTTAAGTTCTTTAACTTTGTGCTCTACCTACCACCAAGCCATATACTCACACATACATAAGTGTGTTTACATATGTGTATGCATATTTTCTCTTTTGGAATAAGCACACTATAACCAGTATCCTGGTGGGATGACAACATTTTTCAAATATATCTAAATTTTACGCTGGCAGGAAGCTTCAGCTGTATTTTCTAGATTCTACAGTGCCAGTTTTTAAATATTTTCACAGGAAAGCAGCCTGGCTCCCAAGCACTGCATTCTCACTATCGACCTTCCTCAGACTCATCCATTCACAGGGAGGACTGGTTCAACGGTATATATTCAGAGATGATCAATTGAAATAATTTTGACTATCGCAAAAATACCTCACAAATCCAATGAATTAGTTACACACAAACACTAACAGAACTACAAAGTGCATAGAATTTTAGGCACCAAGAAAACTTTCCAAATCACCTATGAACCACCCTGCCTTACTCTAATCTTACTGGTTGATGAAGGAAATAAAACACTTCCAGATGAGTACGTCAGACCTAGGGACCAAACTGATAGTCAAATGTCTCCTGCCTCTCACAGCATTTGCTCCTCTTTCTATAATTGTGAGAAAGTATGCATTCTGAGAGCTTTTCGTGTTTTTCTGGCTCCAGGGATTTTGACCATTGTCATACAACAGATGCAGCTTATCTTGGAGAGTGGGCTTTATTTCAGTTTAGTCTACTGGGCTCCTTGTTTGGTTACAGCCAGCTGACTAACGGGTTTAAATACAGTGCACTGGACGTTTTGAGTTTTACTTAAGTGTTCCTGGAGACCACCAAATTTCATAGGAAAAGAATCAGGGCACAGCTAGATGATTTGGGATAAAAGTAGGATTCAGCCCTCAAGGATATAGTACAGTTGGTGTAATTAGATGCAGCAAATTTCCTTTTGCAATGTTCCCTGTGGAAGGATTTAGAGGTGAGGTAGGAGGGGTGGGGAGGAAACAGATCTTCATATATGAGGGAGTTGGTTTAAAAAGGAGGAGAATTGGAAAGATTTTTTAGAAAACTCTATGCCCAAGTCAATAATGTGATATTATACCAACATAGTTTGCCTTAACCATGGAAATTAATATTTATTTTAAGATACAGCTTAAAATTCTAGAGGATCTCTAACTTATGAATAAGACATTAGGGAAAAAATTCTACTACACACTCATACCCTCTATTAACCCAGTGGTTTTAGTCTGGTCTTCTTTCTTTGTGTTTTATTATCAAAACAGATAATCATTAAGTATTTTTTTTCTCTTACACCAAAAAACCCAAATGATCATAAAATTTACATGCATCACTACCTCATTGCTACAACGCCTTTCTCAGTTAATAGGTGCATATATTCCTGTCAGAGCACAGGTTCAAACTGGGACTGTTGGTTGGTTTTTGCTTATTTTTTTTATTCATCTATACTATCAAAACCATAGATTTATGGTTCTAATGATTATGAATATATGTGCAACTTAACAAAGTGACTCTTTATTGAAAAAAAGCCAAATATCCCCGTGGATTTACTCAACTTCTATTATGCATGAATTCACTAAATATGTAATGAAGGACTAGGTGTCATGCAGCATCTTCTATGATGCTATTCTGATAGGAGTTATTAGAAGGAGCTTGTTTTTCAAGTCTCACATAAAAATAGCATGACACACGTTTCATTCATTAAAAGTAACACATTTGGGTGATATTTTTGTAAAAATCATCTGATATACGGAAATACTTCTTATGCTTTAAGACTACTATAGTGCATAGGTTATATGAAAAAGACCCACATTTAGTTGTGTATGTGTGAGTGTGCTGCCTGCCTGTGTGTGTTGTGAAGGAGGGTGTGACAGCTCCCGTTCATCACTACAGAAGCCAAAGTATCAGTTTTAAACAATTTTACTAAAAATGTATTCTCTTTATGTCATGTAGGTAATATTTTCAACATCTGGAACATAGAGCTGTCAAGCTTTAAGAAACTGTTAACATTTTGGTGCTTTTCCCTAGCGAGCCCTATCTCTGACTTTGGTTTGGGGCAACCTGTGTGTACAGAATTGTCTCCATACTATTCTAAGATCTCCTTTTAGATTTTATATCGGTTATCATTCTACCAAAATAGGTCCCTTATTCCAGAGTTGCTGGGAGTTGGGAATTATTAATGCAGAGAAGAAAAGGTCAGCTGAAGAAACAACAACACAGTCATGGTTGAAATTTGGATAGAAAACTGTTTAGACAACAATGCTGCTGTTAATGAAAAAAACATTTGTTCTTAGGCAACCTGCAAAGAGGAGAAAAAAATCTTTCAGGGTCTTGGCAATAAATCACAGAAGCACAGCTGTGTCGGGTAAACAGACCGGGATAGCTTTTCTCAGCAAATAATGGGGATGAATGTACACTCATTTTAAGACAAAGTAGAATGTACCTGAAAACTAAGTGGTTCCACAAATGAAAGAAGAAAAGCAAAATCTTCTTAATACACATGTGAATAAAATGCTTATCTGTGAGAGTTACTTTGAAGTGTGAAGATATTGAGAAAAACCTGGGCCTTATAAGGCAGCCTAGGTTCATTTTTCCACTCTCTAATTTACTAGCTGTGTGACCTTGAACACATTACTTTTTCTTTCTGAGCCTCAATTTCTGGCCCACTTCGCACATAGAGATACTGTCAGCTAAGTGAAATGATGTACCTGGGAACATCTGGTAAACTATAAGGCATTCAACAAATAGCATCTCGTTTTATTCCCTGCCAAGAATTAAGTTGAGTCACCCAGACTGGGGACCATGTCTAGTTTGCTCAAAGTTCTACCTCTAGTACCGAGGTTAACACTTGGAAGACAGCAGGTGCTCAGTAAACATTTGCTGAATGAATGATTTTTTGAATCGCTCCTTGGATTTGGAACTGAGGGAAGCCAGAATCATTTTAACATAAGTGAGGCCTCAAGGATCTCACCTTTTTGTTTTCTTCTACAAATGGCATCTTTCTTACTGTTTTCCTTAAGAAGAGGATGTGGCTGGTCCGTTTTCATATTTACCTTTTAAATTCTTTTTTTTTTTTTTAAAGATTTTATTTATTTGACAGAGAGAAACACAGCCAGAGGGGGAACACAAGCAGGGGGGGTGAGAGAGGGAGAAGCAGGCTTCCTGCCGAACAGAGAGCCCGATGTGGGACTCGATCCCGGGTCTCCGGGATCATGACCTGAGCCGAAGGCAGTCGCTTAACCAACTGAGCCACCCAGGCACCCCTACCTTTTAAATTCTAAACAGACTCATCCTGCACAATTAGAAATGAAGCCATTGCCCATCATTTTTGATTGGCCGTCCAATACATACATGCTGCTTTCGGTTTTGTTCTAATTGTAGTGATGTCTGGATTAACATTGCAAAGCAGAATGTGGGGCCAGACCAATGTGTCTGAGGGTCTAATGCATTTTCATTCTGTCTGGTGGAATGGAAGTTTGACACTGGGCATTTCTGTCAAAACCAAACCACTGTATGACTTTAAGTAAAGGAAATCAACATTTCAAAGCTGAGTATAGCTGAACATGCAATCTGTTTCTGATTGATGACTAAGAAATGTTACCATTAACCACCTAAAATACATTCTCAGGTTGGCCATAAAATACCAATTACAGGAATCATGAGTTTCAAGCAATCATGAACACAGGCCTTTGTTTCATTCAGAAAAAGCAGATGCTTCTTGCAGTAGGAAAATTCCCCAGCAAGCAGATTTACAATACCTTTTTCGTAACATTTACCAAGTCAAAGCTAATGTATTCTAACAACTCTATCAACACATTCTGCAGAGATGATTGATGTCGAAAAATAAGCCCATTGACTTCCAAGTGCTTAGGAGGAGAAAATAAAGGCAACTAGCATTGAATTCAATACTTCTTGGTACAAGCCACACAGATGGATTAAGGTCAATGCCTAGTTTGTCCTCAGGAAGAATACTGACAACAACATTTCTTTTGTCAGCTGGATGTCCTTAAATTCAGTTCAGTGTGCCTATCTGTAATTCTGTTCTATCAGCAAAATAGCAGTGATTAAGTCAATGCTATTTTCCATGGGCTATGGACACATAAGGACACCTAACATACTTAGGTAATCTGAGAATTTCCCTTGCAGAAGAAAACATGCAGTATGGCCAACATTGCTGAAAATATCCAAATAATTATGGCAAAAAGCCGTCCAGAAGTAGCATTTGAAATGAAATATCCATACTGTTCATCCTACAGATGTTGCATCAGCTCTTACCTTGTTCACAAAGTGCACCAACATAGCTCGGAAGGCAGAGGCACCTGAACGTATTAAAGCCATCAACGCATGTGGCTCCATTGCGACAGGGGTTCGAGTGACATTCATCAAAATCTGAAATAAAATCATAAGAGGCCACAAAAGTACTTTCAGAAAAGGTCAAAGGATCCTATTTAGTGTAAGGTTGCCAGATAAAGAACAGAAAAAACAGCCAGTTAAATTTGAATTTCAGATTTAAAGAAAATAATAATTTTTCAGTATAACTATATCTCATGCTATATTTAGGGCTACTTCCACTAAAAAAGTATTCCTTTTTTTTTTTATTAAGCCTGAAATTCTAATTTAACTGACCTTCCTGCACTTGATTTGCTAATTTCAAAGTTATTCAGAGAAGGGTCATTGTCTCTATTACTTCTGTTTTTTAATTATTTATTTATTTGTTTGTTTGTTCATTTATTTATTCTCTCTATTGCTTTTAGATAGTCACATGAATCCTAGAACTGATAAAGAGGTCCCTGAAACTTTCTACCCTCCATCCTAGCTCATGCTCTGATTACCCCACCTGTGGAATGCTTTAAGTATGTAACTGGTCTGACTGGGCCTTTCCCTTTCCAATCCATCCTTCATTCTGCTGATGGTCATCTCCTTCAAACACTGTCAAGATAATTTACTTTTTTGCTTCCAAACCTTCAATAGATCCCAAGTGCCCAGGGCAGAGCTCTTCCAAGTATAGTCCCTGGACTAGGAGTACCAGCAGCACCTACGAATTGCAGAGAGGCAGGTTCCCAGACACCCCCCACCCCCAGACCCTGTGGAGGATGGGAACAACAACTGGTATTGTAGAAGCCCTGCCCATGGTTCTGATGCCCACTGAAGTCTTAAAAATCCCTCTACTAGAGTAGGAAGAATCCACCGTTGGTACACTGGATTCAGAACCTTCTCAGACCCTATCCAGATCCAACTGGCTTTCAAGGACTTTTCCGCAAACCCATAAACAGGCAGCTCTGAACACTCGCTGTCACCTAAATGTATTCTGACACTTGTGGCTTCTCTGCTGTGTCTGAGTCTTGCCCCGCCAGCTACCAAAATCCTCCCAACTTTAAGATCTCTATTAAATGTCACCTTTCTTCCCAGACCTCCATGAGCTCTGATGAAATTAATGCTTTATTCTCACAGCATTTTGCAATTCCACAAAAAATTTAATTTATGCTTATATTAAATAAAAAGAATATTAAGACATATGATTTATACACAGTGAATTTAAATTTCCAAGAGGTGTATAATATATTGGTACCTAAAGAAAGGGCCTCGGTAATGATGATATTACACAGCAATGATACCAAGCACTTTCAGGAAGCTTGCTAAGTACCAGCCACTGTTCTAACAGCTTCATATATATTAACTCATTAAATTATTTTAAATTGACTTTAATGAAAAAGAGAATAGGGGCAAAGAGATGCTTTTATACATACATATATATGTAAATATGATACTTAGGATGTAATTGTTATTTAATGTTATCTATTGCTATCTCTATGTCCCTACTAATTAGCACACAGAGCTGACTGGCTTCATTGACTTTTTTTTTAAAGACAAGCTCTCTTTTAATTTGAATGTTGAGGATTTTCTCTCAGTATTTCTGTGTAATCTAAAGCATTAATTATCATGGGCCTTCTTTTCTCAATCACTGGAGAAAACCTCTGCAGTCCCTCTAAAAGGATCACCTGGCCAATGTATTCTCATCATCTCTTTTCTCAGAGGAAAGGTCTATTATATTTACCTATTTCAGAACTGGGGTCTTTTTTTTTTTTTTTTTTTAAGAAAAAGAAACCTAAATAAAAGTGAGAGTGAAAGGAACTGATTTAGTAAAGAGAAAATGATATTCCTTGAAACCCAAAAAGAAGAGGAGGACAACAACCTCAAAACTTACTCAGGTAGAGGTGGCTTAGGCTGGCCTCTGGAGAGAGCTAAAGAAGGATGTTGTCCATCCCACCTCAGAGGAGCTAGTTAACTCAAAACACAAAAGCTAAACTGCCTCATTTTTAAATACAGCTTTCTAAAAATTTTTTCATATTTAAATTGATCACTGATATGCAGATTTAGGGAAGAGATTAAAATAGTTCCTTACTATTTATGCAACTTTACATCTGTGACATCTATTTGCAAAAATTGTAAAAAGATGTTGTTCACCTCAGTAAGCTTCACTGAGTTTTGGTTATATTAGCAAAATTCAGTAAACACCTGTCCCCATTTCCCAGACTCTACTTAAATTACTCTATGATTTTAACGTCATTAAACAAATAATTCATCTACACATGGGTTTCTCTGAACTCCTTTGGGCAATATAAATTCTGACCCAATAAACCTTCTGGAAAAGCATTACACTCTTTCAGACAAGAGCATCTTACCAAGTTCACACTGGTCGCCACTGAAGCCCGGTACACAGGTGCATACATAGGAAGTTTCAGTAGGGTAACAGGTGCCTCCATTAAGGCACGGGTTTGTTTTGCAACGATCAGGTCCTACCATGTTCAGGAAAGTAAGGAAAGCAATTAGGCTCATATCCAGGTTTCAATGTTTTGTAGCGTAAACTGCCACTGATTGCTACCATAATATAGGCTTTACCATAGCAATTTAGATACTATGCATAAATATTAACATTAACTTTACTCTCTGGAGTGTTTCTTGGCATTATAATTAATTGTTACAAATCGCATCTATTCATTTCTGGGATTCAGTCATCATTATTTTTAAACAATATTTTGTACAGTATCTGGCAACTAATATATTCTACTGCAGATTTAGTTGGCATGATAATGGCAATTGATTTTAGTCAAAAATGATTACACATATGTGCACAGTGAATGGAAAATGTATTCTTTTAAACGAGGTTAGTTCATGTGAAATGGTTGGATACACAAAACATGCATTCTTTTTAGCAGTTTGGCTTGTTATCATCATTTGAATTATATTGCCTTTTACCACTTAATGCTCAGAAACTGTTTTTCTTCGAAAGTGTGCACTGAAGTCTCTTCTGCTACATTAATATGCTTTTTCCAAAAACACGTTCCAAATGTACTCCTTTAAACTATACTTGAAGAAAAGCAACACATAAATTAAGCTCTACTGTATAAAAACAGACCCAAAGACAAAAGTCTCACCTAAAATGAGACCCCCAATTTTTTTGAAACCCCAAATTTTTATTACAATTTTCTTATTAAAACACAAATAAAATCAACATTCCTAGAAGATAAATGTAAAGGCCAGAGACACAAATTTCTGAGAAAAAACACTTTAAAATATGTTTCCTAAAGATAAATACTTTTACAATACTTCAAGCACATATATTATTCTGTGGTATTACTGGAATAATTGTATTTACATGAGTTGCTTCTATTTAATTATTTGAATGCTTTTTTCAGAATTGTTTATGTTTCAAAATGTTCAAAAATCCAGATGAGTCAAAAGTCTTATAAAATAACTGAGATAGACAGATTATATATGGAATAAAAACCATATTTTCAAGCATCTTCAGTCCCAAAACCTTGAAGTAATTACACATGAAAAAAAGATATCCACTCAGGAAGCACAAACTTGAGGAATATTCAAATAAGCAGGCACTGCTCTAGAAGGTAACTGAGCCTTTCCACACAAAAAAGTCGAACTCAAACTTTCCCAGTGTTAAGTAAACTCCGGACTATGAGAAAGACTTGACAGATACGACATTCACATGCATGGGTTCAACATTATAATCAGGTTGATTTAGATGCTTACCCCTACTTCTTCAAAAATGATCTCAATTTTTCTAAGACTCTTTCTTCTATAGTTCTAAAAATATGCAAAATCTCCCTAGCCACTTCAGCTTTCTGCCTTTGAAAGTACACTGCTTCTCTGTCAAGGATGCCGTCTACAACGCGTCTACATGCTGTCTTGGAAGCAAAACCAAAATGACACGTATGTGACAATGTTTGATAAAACTGTGATGTGCCACACAAATGTGAAGTATTATTATTATTTCCACCACAGACTCCAGACACCATGCTGAGACTATGGGAAAAGGCCTTAGAAGGGAGTGGGTCCTCTATGAACCCAAAGTAGTTTAGATTAGGAGAAAAGTTCTGTTTTGACAAATTCTGTTCTTCCCTAAACAGTTTGTATTACTCTCTGAAAGTTGAACTTGTGACAGAGAAACCAGGCAATCTAATGTGAGCTGCTGTTTACCGAATTCACCTAAGGTCACAATTTGCTTTGCAGTGAAGATGCAAGCTCTCATTCTAGGTAAATCCTGTGGTCTGGATTACTGGTACACATTTTTCATTCATCTGTCAAACCTAACTCTCTATGACGTACATGTGATTTCTTATTGTATTTTCACCAACATGAGGAATTTTCAACTAAATTATAAGAAAATAAATATTGGACAGATTACTAGGTTATCATTTACAGAATAACTATAGAGTGGCAGCAACATCAACAACAAAAATCCATCAACCACCTCTGATTAATTGTATTCACAAAATATTTTAAGACATTTATAAAAGCTGCACTTTGATGATTTTACTCTATCTGAAGGACAGTAAACAGAACCATTAGTGGCAAAAAGATAACGGTGAAACAATCGGGAGAATAATCCCAAGTATAGCCATGCTGTAAAACATATTCATTAAGAGAAAACATTTTCAACAACATAGCTCTTGAAGTACGATTTTTTTTTTCTTTTTCACTAGGTCCCTATGTGGTAATGACTATTTGTGGATTCCACTGACATTGTTATTTAAATGACATTACTAGGAAATATCCCATTAAAGAAGACTTCTCAGCACTATCAAGCTAGATTAAAAGACAATAAATTCTACAAAGTAAATATTTCAAGATTTCTGGCTTATAAATCATTACATAGAATTATTCATTTTTATACTATATTAATTGGAAACCAGCCAAGAGCAATGAAAAGACCATGACTTTGGAGTGGAGCTGATTTGAGTTCAAATCCCACCAATGCCATGGTGAGTGTGGCTATGCAACCCCAGGCAAATTACAGAACTTCTCTGAATATCCACATCCCACCCTTTTAAGTAGGGATAATAATATGGGGAGCATGATAATAATAACATAGTATTTTTGCGAAGATCTTGTAAAGAGAGTTTCTATGAACCAATATCAAATTCATGCTTTCTGTCCATTCATTAAAAAAAAAAAAGTCCTCTTTTGACAGGCAGGGTGCAAATATACATCTCCTCTAGCTAGGCACTGTGATAGAAGCATTTAGACTATCTGGAGCAAGGAAATTACAGAAAAGTGTGAACTGATAACCAATATTGCACAAACTATGTGGATGTTTATTAGAGTTATTTACCACTCAAAAAATTGTAAAGGTTTGATAGATTTTGATATTGCCATAATAGCACCTGTCAATGAGACAGTTTTAAAATAGGGATCCCCCCCCCCCCCATTTTTAAACTAAGATGTATAACTACAGGGCATATGACAAAGCAGTAATTTAGTTATGGGTAAAACCAAGTTGAATTTTTACACCATTAACAATTTCACTTTTTCTATGTCACAATTGTACGTTGTTTCTAAAACCCAGAAGAATAAAAAGAATACCTATACAGCCCAGAAATAATCTACATTCACTTTCTTTGCCTCTAATTATGGGCTCAGTAATGTGACCTGTCCTGTGGTTATGTGAATAATGTAACAATCTCCACTGATTTGATATCACAATAAAAACTATATGCATAGATGTGTTAGGATCAAGGGACTGTTTCCAGGTTTGGAAACAGATTTATCAATGTCGTGACCTTACCTGGTAAATAGACTGCTGTGCCTTCCACTGACTCCTCATTAATGCCAACCAGGAAACCGGTTTCATTAGAAGTTTCCAGAAGGGAAAATGATGGTGTTGCAAGCTCAGTATTTAACTCTGCAATGCTTACTGTTGCCTGATTATTGGAATCAAGAATTCTCGTCGATACTTGCTGTTCTGATGCTGCTACTGTGTAATCCTCCCCTCTGATCAAATCTGCTTGGGTTTCAGGGTTTATTTTCAGAGAGGAAGAAACAGTGGGCCACTCAGAAGTCTGTGGGCTGGGCTGAGGCATGACATCTGCCTCAACTCCATAAATCGCAGAAGCAGAAGTAGAATGTGGCCACAGTGTAGCACCTTCTAACTTAATTTCACCTGCAGTTGTGACCATAGTTCTAGGCTCAGAGGTTCTGGCATTGCTCTTCATTGTTTCTCCAGAAAGTTGAATATTGTTTTGGGTGTGGGAATCTTGGAAAATCTCAGTTTCTTCTTCAGCAGTCAGTTCTGTGGGCGAAGCTTCCATTTGTTCTAATAACCTAGGATGACTTTCATCTTCTGAAGATTCTAATCCAGTGTAAGGAGATAAGGATGGAGGCTGAGTTATGTGAAGGAGCTCTTCACTTGATGATGTGAAAGTCACTTTGATATCTTCAAGTTTTCCTGGAGACCTCTGAGATGTGCCAGCATCTGTACCAGGCAGAGCACTTGCCGGAGGGCCTTCTGCATGTTCAGAGGCTCCACTGCCTAAGTAGACAGTGAGAAGAGATGATGGTGTCTGAGAGGACAACTCTGCAAGAGCTGAAACTGTTGATGTTGTATCAGTGTAATCCAAGGGACTGGATCCCTCCATCATGTTAGGTGCCTCTGTGAAACTCTGAGCCATAAGGAGGATAGTACCAATACTTACGTCGGATGTAGGATCGATCAGTGCCTCCTCGGCTCCTGAGAATTCTGGCTGAGAAGAAGGACCTACATGTTTCTTTTCTTTAGACTCATCCTGTGTCTCCAAATGGCCCAATGTTGATACTACTTCACTTTGGTCTGCAATAGCTTGACCATCAGACAAAGTACTTGATTCAAAGATGTCATCCAGGGCTTTTGCTTCACTTTTTGGTTCTTCAATCTCTGGATTAACTGTGGCAGACATACTAGGAAGGGGCAGGGATGTTGCTGTGGGAAGCAAAATATCTAATTCTGTTTCTATGCTAGGAAGAGGGAGCCCAGTTGTGAAGGTAAAGCCCACGGGATCTAAGTGGCTTCTGTCTTCAGAAGGCATCGATTCATTATGTGTTGTCTGTGTGTAGTTAGCCAGAAGAGGGTCACCAGAGCCCTCAAAGTTTTCCTCAGTTAAAGAAAGGTTAACAGCTGCCTCATACTTCTCTTGAACTTGAACGTTTTCTTCACTACTGCCATGTGGTCCCGATAATACCTCTGGATCTATGTCTGTTTGCATTCCAAGGATGTCTACATATATAGGTTTAGTGTGATCAATATCTATGATAGTATTTTTATCTGATGTCAGCTCAGGTAGAATTTCAAGGATGGGACTCTCTGTAATTGTTAGTATTAAATCCTTGTCCTCTTTGTCCAGATCTATAATGATATTTTCAGTGGTTTTTCTTCTGTTAGGTTTTACAGTGGACTCCTCAAATCCTCTGAGATGGTCTTGGAAACCATCTGCAGCATCTTCTGTGGACCTCTCATATGACACTGTATTTGACAGTGTGCTCGTTGGGTCAAGGGTGCTTTCATTCTGCTCTAAATGAAGGGGCAGCAACATTGAAACTGTTGGGAATCCATCAATAGTAACAGCTTTAGCACTTAAAACCTCAGGATGTTTTTCCAGTGATCTGTCAGAAACAAATGTGGTGCTTCCTTGCCTGGTTGCCTGAGTAGTTCCAGAAGTGTGGACTAAATCAACCATATCCAATTCCCCAGATCCCTCTCCAGAATGTTCATAAAGTAAGTCAGATGGTTTTGGTGCTGATGTAACAAATCCTGTGGCCATTTCAAGGCCATAAGTTCTAGGCAGAAAATCAGAGGGAGGGATTGGTGTTTCTTTTGTTTCCACTGTTGAAGAATTCTCATTAGAGCCTTGTTCAGTCATTGGTTGTGGTCTACTAGTCTGTATTTCTTCTGCCTGACTGTGGGTCTGCTTTTGAGGATGTTCAGTATCTGTGGAGAAAGTGAGAGATGCCACAGAAGGTCCTTCAGTTCTGGTGTCACTTAAAATTTCTAGTAAGGTTGTGCTGGATGCTGTCTCACTATCTTGAGAGAGGCTGTCTGTTTTGGAAATGGGTGGTGTAACTTCATTCGCTACATTTTCCATTTCCTCAGAGTCTTCAGCTGTATCGCTTACGAGGTTGGTTTCTAAACTCTCCATGTGAGAATCCTGGGGAGAGAATGTGGTAATGATTTGTTCCATTTTGGTAAAATTCACTGATGCCGTAGTAGACAAAACTTCTTCTCCTGATCCCAGTCCAGAGAATAAAAGATCAGTATCTGACTCTTTTGTTGTTGGCCTCACAACTTTGGGAAAAGGTTTTATAGTTTCCTCCTGTTGAACTGGAGAGCCAGTAACTATACTTTCAGCAGATACAGATTCAGTCACTGAGGTAGTAGCTAAGAAAAAATGGGATTTTTCAGTAACTTCAGGGAGACCAGTATAGGGCCCCAAGCCGTTTGCCTCTGGAACTGGAGTAGACACAGCAGCAAAGGAAATGCTCTCCTTCTTCATTTCCTCACCAGTACTGTCAGTCCTCTTCACTGTTAGTGTAGAATAATCTGTGGCTCGGTGCTCAGTTTCAATAAATGTTTGTGACTCAAACATTGTTTGTTCTGGTGCAACAGAGCTTTGAGAGGATTCAAAAGACTTTGGCCCTTGAATATTTTCCTCTGATGCTGTCTCACTTTCAATTCCTTCCCTTACAGGGTTGACTTCTTGCATGGACCATGATTTGGCTGGCTCCATGGTCTGGGGAAAGTTCACCGAAACTGTGCCATTGACTGTCATTTCCCCCTTTTCTATCGTGGCTTTAGTACCTTCAGCTTCTGCTGTTGGTAAAACGGTGGCCCTTTTATCAGGTTCATTGAAAGCATCTTCTTCTCCCAATCTTTGGTCAATAAATGGGGAATCCATACCAAAAACAGTCCCCATGGTACTGGGAAATACTTGGTCCACAGAGCTGCTTACCGAGACCAGTTGCTCCCCAGAGCCCTCAGCTGAGGCTGTGAACTCTTCCCAAGGGACGGCAGAAGTGCTGACTGAGATGCTACTTGGTCCTTCTGAGTCAGCTCTGTGGTTGCTGTGATCTGAAACAGGTATTACAGATGATGAAATCTGGGTATCCTGAAATACTACATCTCCAGAGCCTTCCATCATTACTGTTTCTTCTTTTGCTATGGGATAAGTTACTGTTGAGTACTCTCTAAAGTCACCACTGAAATCTTCTTCCAAAGGAAAATCTGTAGAAAAGCCCTTTATTCCTGGCCCATGATTTTGTTCTCCTGAGACCTCTGAAATCAAGTTTTCTTTGGATGTTTGGCTTACAATTTCAGCAACCTCTCTGTCCATTACAGTACTCAAAACTAATCCTGTTGGCTCAAAAGGGAATATAGTTTCCACATGGGAAAACAAAGTGCCAGCTACTTCCTTTCTGGTTGGACTTTCAGACCCTAGATTTAATGAAAATGAAGAAACAGTGGCTGTTTCTGGGTCAGCAGCAGCTTCTCCAGAGCCCAGCTCCATAGAGAGAGAGGAAGGGGTCCCTGGAATAGTAGACAGCCCCTCCTGAACCTCAGGTTGACTGCTACTGCTGGGCTTAGCAGTCTGTACCCCCAGATTGTCTAAAACATTTGATTCTGTAAAGACAAGAGTAGAACTTGTCATTTCCTTTTCAGACCCTATGGGTTTTGTCGAGGATATAAAACCATGCCTGGTAGCAGATGGTGAATTGCTAGATGTAGCTTCACTTGAGCTTTCTAATTCAGAGGGTAAAATCAATTGATCTGATCTTAGTGTTGATGAATGTACCTGAGCTGTAGAAGCTGTACCTGGGGTTCCCGCCTCCTCATCTTTCCTTTTCTTTCCCTCAAGAGATGTATTGAAGACCCTCTCAGAAGTGTCTGCTTCCCCTCCAAATTTGGTAGGCGCTACTTCTGCAGAAGGTTGTTGAGAAATGGAATAAAAGGTCGTTGCAGGGTTATCAAAAAGACCTTCTGTGACTGTGATCTTGCTGGTGTCTAAAGTAACCAGTGTTTCCATAGAATTTCTTTGTGATAGATTAGTTGTCACAGTGAACATTTTATTTTTATCTTCTTCAGCTTCTCCAGAGCCTTCTGGAAATGGAATTAAAGGACTCCCCAAGAGCTCTACATTTTCTCTAGGGGTTGTTTCTACCCAGCTTTCTACAGTGGACAATGGGCCATCAGGAAGGGCATTTCCTGTGAAGGCAACTGATACTTCCTCTGAAACATCTGTTGACACCGAAATTGGAACTATACTCGGAGTATATGTGATGGAAGTACTTTTGTCTGCTTCTTCACCAAATGTTCCTTCAGTAGCCCTGGAAAAGATAATTTTTTGAGATTCTTGGTCAATGGCAGCATCTCCTGAAGACTCTTCAGAAAACAGAGGTACAGGCTCCATATGTTCATGGACCAGGTTATCAAGTTCAGGCCCTCTCTCTGTGACCAATTCTGGCCCCTCTGTGGCTTCTCCCTCATGGAATGGGACTGTGGGGAAAATATCAGGCTCACCACTTGAAGAATGTTCGGGTGTTTCAGGGTAAGTCTCGGGCTTCCAGGTAAGTTCAAGCGACTCAGTTGTTTCTTTTGATTCATTAGGCTGCACAGCGGTAGACATTCCGGTCTCAGCTATCACAAACAGATGTGTTTCACTTTCACTGCTGTCTGAAAAATTTTGAGAAGGTGCAACACTCTCAAACTGGCCACGCCTAGCTTCTGCTGCTTCTGGGTCCTTGGGTACCGTGGTGACTAGCTGCTTCCCATTAATGTACTGCACTGATGGGGTGGTTGTGACATCAGTAGCGTTAGCACACTCTTCATCTTCCTCTTCGTCTTCTTCACTGTGATACAGATCTATTTCAATAAACTCAGGTAAAATTTCAGCAATTAGCTCGTGCTGTGGATCTGTTTCTTCACTACAAGGTTCATCTTCTTTAGATTCTGAATCTATTGGATGACCACTTACACTCAAATCACTCATTCGACCTGAAAAAAACAAAGAGTTTTCACAATACTTGAATAGAAGATTTGGCAGTGTACGACAGAAGAAATCGATAGAAGGCTGGCTGATCACACTCATGCACACAAAGAAGGATTCAAATCTTTTCACTTCAAGTGCAACCACCCTTCTACATGTGGCTCTCAATCTCCAAATTTGCAGATTCACATTAACAATAGGAAAAATAAATACAATATAAGAGTATAAAAACAGGTTATGAGAACTCTTCAACATGTTTAACAAAAAGCAAGGCCCTTAAAATGAAATAAGGAGTCACATATATACATTGTAATCGTGAAATGTGGGAATTCATATGTGTATGAATTGAAAAAAAAAGGAAAGAAAAATTAAGATCATTTCACCAGATTATACAGAAAAAGTAAATGATTATTGTTTTATGTAGGGGGAGGCTGAGACACCCTGTACTCAATAAGGAAATGAGAAGAGATTTCTTCTCTTTCCATAATCTGTTCTAGAGAAGACTGTTTTCAGAAAAGTAAAAGAGAGGTTTCTTTATAGCCCTCTCACAGTGCAGCTACAGCCCCTCCCCAGTGTAACAGTGAAACAAGACTTAGCTGCCTAGGCTGCAGCCACCACTCAGACACAGGGGCAGGAAGCCCCACATAGGGGCTCTGCGCAGGAAGAGCTCACTGACAACACCAGAAAGGAGGAGCCCACCACGCTTGACACCTTCGTCTTTCATGAGAGGTGATCTGGATTGGGTAAGTCACAGTTCTTTTTGTCAACATTTTCTCCAAGAGAAGTTCAGGAGTCACATCTAAACATCATCTAAACATCAGAACTAGCATACTTTACATAACACATATCCTCAGAACACTCCCTAGATTGTAAATTGCTATAAGGTACCAACCACTAAGCTAAATGGACTCTTCTGCTTCCAGAAATACACAGGCCAAACTTGTTGTCTGGGCACCTACTTGTATGAAGAAGGAAATTCTGGGCCCTCTCTTTTATCAAAGTGGAATTCAGTTGTCCTAGGAGAGATCTCTGCCAGCATGTCTATCCACACCCCAGTGTCATAGCATGCGAAAATGTGCCTGTTTTGTGTGCAAAGGCCTGTGAAGAAGTTAAAGAGCAGCACGGAGGACTGCACAGTGTTTGGTCTCCCACCCCAGGAAAACTGTTACAGAATTAATTTTCAACTGAGCCCTAGTTCATGCCATATATACTCAGGCAAAACCTGAGAAGCTTACAGAAGGAATAATTATGACGGAGCCAGCCCTGTCCCCAATTGGTAGGGAGATTGTTCCTGTAGCAAGAAGCCACACCTTTCCATGTATGAAAAGATCAACATCTAACATTTACTGATAAGTCAGAGGAGAAAAAACCCTATTGAGAAGGAAACGGGTCTTGCTTGTATTCTTTATGCATCAAAATAAATTCAGAAGTATAGGAACTATCAATAAAAACTAAGAAGCTCTTCTATGTTTTTAATTACGGGTTGCTTGGAAAACCAAAGACTACAAGACTTTAATGTAACTGGAAGACATATACTATATTTACCTGTATCCCTTTCGCTCTAGTAAAAGCAAAAAAGAAAACCCTTCTCTGTATCCCATCATATCTTCACTGCGTAACCTCCATAATATATTACTTGCATAGGGCTGGGTTATTCTTACCGTACCATATGTCATATAATCAAATCTCCCTTTAATTCCACTTCAGACATTCAGACTTTCAACCATGGAAACAAAGGCTTATGGGTATTCAAGTGAATAAAAAATACTTCTACCACAAGAGAAGTGAGATCAACACATAACTGTAGACTATTACAAAAATATAAAAGGAAGACAAATGATTTCTGCCACAGATGCCGCAACAACTCCCAATTGCCAAACAAGAACATGACTTAATGCCTTACATTTTTTCAAAAAATATAATTAAAAGCATAAGCTCATTCAATATTAGATCACTGAAGTTGTTACTGTTATCTTAGTGTCTCATGGTGTGTGTTTTAAAAGAGGACACTTTGAAAATCTTCAGACAACCCCTCTTAATGTGGCTTGCAACGAAGCCACTGTTTTGCTGTGACAAAAAATGTGAGATAATATATATGCATATGTACATGTATGTATATGAGAATACATTTTAAATGCATTTGTACAAATTAATCTTTTGAAATATCACATCAGTACTTTTATCTAATCACCAAATTAAGTAGTCTCTCATTGCTAATACTATTTTAAAATAGTTGAGGTAAGCTAGACTCGGTTAAGCTATTTTGTACAACTTTACAGCACCTAACTGGAGCTTCAATAATATGCCTATATCCAATTTCTAATATTCTCATTTTCACTCAACCTTTTGCATTAGGTTTCATGAGACGTAAATAAAACTAGAATTCACATCAAGAAGTATCACATACATGGACACTAAATTCACACAATATCATTTAAATATGGAAAGAATGGCGGTGCCTGGGTGGCTCAGTTGGTTATAAGCGACTGCCTTTGGCTCAGGTCATGATCCCGGAGACCCGGGATGGAGCCCCACATCAGGCTCCCTGCTCGGGGAGAAGCCTGCTTCTCCCTCTCTCACTCCCCCTCCTTGTGTTCCCTCTCTGGCTGTGTTTCTCTCTGTCAAATAAATAAAATCTTTAAAAAATAAATAAATAAATATGGAAAGAAATTTAAGTTAGAAACACAGGTCTATCAAGCATATAATGAATCCCCACTACATTTTGTACTGTTTTATATATAATGGAGATAAAACTAACCATTCAGCCAAGCTTCTCCAAACAAACATAAGATAAATAAAGAAATGACTGCTTGATAGTGTTTATTTATAAACTCCTAGGCCAGGAACAGAGTAAACAATACTCATTGCCTGTATAGGTTTACAAAGGTTTCTGAATAAGTTCCTTACTTAAAAAAATAGTAAAGAAAGAAAAACTGATATAAAAATATCCCATGATCTTCTTAGTGAGTATAAATGGAGGTCCCATCAATGTAGGATGCTGGTAGCTCTAAAAATAAGTGGGGTGAAGAAAAGCAGAGAGAGAGAGAGAGAGAAAACACAAAGGTATGTCAGTTTATCAACTATCAGTGTGTCAAAGGAACGGACATGTTATAATGTTCACAAATATTTTACAAAGGAATGAATAAGTTAAAGTAAAAAAAATTTTTCCCTAGGATAGAAAACAAAGAACTACAATTATAAATCAATAATTTATATAATAATTCTACTGACTATTGATTATTATTAAATCTACTTAATTCCATTAACTGTCCCCATATTTTTTCTCTTCCTTCAGTTCTCTGTTAGAATGCTGTGCTTCTCTGTCTTGGAGCCCAGCAACTCCATGTCCCTATCCCATTATCCTCCTCATTCCTGGCTCAACTTTTGTTCAAGAGCCCTCCCAATCCCAACCTGGAATGCTTCATAAATCCTCCTTTGAACTTCACCTATGCATTTATGAATGAGGCAGTTAAATCCCTTGGTTCTCCAGGACATCTTCTCTACAAGTCCTCAGCCCAAACTGGTTGTATCTTTGATTTGTATGCCACAAGACTTAGGTCATATTGTTTCTTATTTATAAATTCCTTAGCTGTGTTTGTATTTTTGTTTCACCTCCCATTCTAAATTCTGTATTTTGTAATTAAAGTGAGTGAGGGATTCTTTAAACAAGAATGTCCTCCATACTCTTGCCACTCAGCTCCTCTTTGAGAATTTTGTTGGAAGAATGTCTGCTCAGTTTTTACAACCAAGAAGGAAAATGTTCACATTCTATGAGAGTTCAATATTTCCTTTGAAAGATGTGAATTTTGGGCTAAAGAAATTGTTGTCCTTTGATTACAGTAGCAGATCAAATTCTGAGATACAACTAAAGAACCAGAGAGACAATGCAAACAGTAAAGACTCTTCTGGATGTAAAAATCCAGATAATCTAAAAGCGTAGGCACAGTTTCAAATTAAAAAAAAAAAAAATCTTTCAGCTTCTTTCCAAATCCAGCATTCTATATAGGTTTATATCAGGTGGTAATCACCGTTTTTCTTAATGTAAATGCATAATGAATAAAGTTACTGCAGTAGTAGAGTCAAAAGAATCCCTAAACCATAACCACACGTATTTCCTTATAGTCTCCATGTTGATATAGAGAAGATAACATGGATACAGCAAGTTAGGTATGCAGTCTGGGTAATTAAAGACGTATTTTCCACTCCTTACCATTGCTTCTGATTCAATTAAAATTATTCCTAAAACTTTAGAAAAACATAAAAAACATATTTTAAATAATATTTAATTCTATTTTCTTCCTTACTTACAGATGCCAAGGTTTATTTTAACAGCTGCGACAAAAGCTACCCTTCCCAAAATATGATCAATGAACATAGTTTCATTCAGAGGAGACTGAATCAGACATGTTCTTTTTCTCCCCCAAATTGGTAAAGTATAGCTTAACTGGCAGAAGCTTAAAGCATCCCCTTTCCCCAGGAGTGTCTACTTCAGCCAGCTGTCTGCAGGTCAGAAAGCCTTTACTTTACTAAGGTGCAACACTCAATGTGTATCGAAATCACATGAGATGCATTTAAAAATACAGATATCTAGTAATGAAAAATACATGAAGCAAATTTAAGAAAAGAAACTAAAAGTACAAATGCTTGAGTCCCCCCACTAGAACTCTAAGTTCAAACTGTCTGATGAGGGACACAGGCATTTTTCCTCTCAGGCTCCTGGGTCATTCTAATAAACAGCAAGGGCTGAGAAGCGGGATGGGCAATATTTATGCACTGGGCCGTCTCCTGGTGTTTGTCAAACCCCCAAGCTCAGAATGGTCTCACTTGGTTAGCTGCCTGGTGCCTGGTTAGTGTAATTCTGGGCCCTCCCAGGCAAGCTGGGTGGTTGATCAGTGAGGGAATCAGTGCCTAGAGTTGCCTGTCAAGCCAAATCTAAAGATGTTTCTTCTATTAATCTATTTTATGTCTAGCTTTATCTTTTTACTAAAGTAAATGGTCTTTATTATATGTTTTTGCTTACTAATTATTTCAAGTTGCCTTCCCTATTAAGCAATATGTTGCATTATCATCTTTTCTCCAGCCACACAATAGCTTGACTGAATGACTTTATTTCAACACTTCCAGTTATTTCTTGGAAGTGAATGTGAGGAGATGGGAGGAGAATGTCTCATCTGCAGATAGTAAAATGGCTTCCTATAGAGCAGAGCAAGGTGGAAGTACAGCATAGTGAAAAATGGTGACTATACTATATTCTGTAATATGCTACAGAAATATACCTTAATATATTTCCTTTCCCCTTTTTCAACTTATGAAAACCAGAAACTTCAGAAATCTACTCTTCACAGCACATGGCCAAAGCAACTAAACCACCCTGTGAGAAACCAAGAACACTATGGCACAAAGCCAAAAGATGAAGCCACAGGAAGCCAGTCAAGGTAATGTATACCGATTATACAATGTGCAAACAAATCTGGGCATAATATAGTGACATGATTGGTCAAATTTTTATAGACACAGATGCTGAAATATAGTTAAACGTTTCCTCTCACTCCAGAGATTCTTCCTTTCCTATTTACACTTCAAATTTATTTATGGAGAAATACTTTGTCCGCTATTGCAATTCCAGCAAGCCTTTAGAAGGCTCATCATACTTCATTTTCCTCCCAAGAATCAAATCACTCTTTTTACAACAATTAGTCTTCTTGCCAAGAGATAGGCATTTTCCTCCTGATTCATACTCAGAAAGTCTAAACACTGGCATACCTCTCTAAGGAACACCATTTTTATTAAAAATTAATAGGTTCTCAGTTGTTCACATGATGCCTTAGGATGAAAGACTATTTTACACTTTCTATTGCCTTAATTATGGTGTTAAAAATTCAAAGCACTTCAATACAAATGAAAAAAAATATACAACAGTTTTCACCAAAAGATAATAAGATAAAGCCCCCTTCTTGGAATCATTCTACCAGTGAAGTAACTGAGTAGCCAACTCTTCTACCTGATGAGCTGAACTCACTGAGGTGTAATGTTATACATTTTGTAAACTGATACAAATAGGCGATGCCTTATTAAAAACACACAATTTTCAGCTTTACCTCATAAAAATGAAACTTCAGAGAACATTTCTTTTTCCTTTTCTTTTATCCCTATTGCTCCTCTCATGATGCACGTCTCTCCCCTTGGCTACATCCTTTCCCTCAAAAATGTTCTGAACACTGTCTGGGCCCATGAATACATTTTTTATTCATTGCACAAATGAATGATCTAAGAGCTATTAAGAAAGAAGAATGTAATCCCTGTGTAGAGAACTGGGGGTTTCCTTGACAACAACAAAAAGACAGCAGGGAATGCCCATGCATTCCATGAATATGCAAGAAGAGACTAGGCCTAGTACCTGGAAAAAGTTTACAAAGAATTTGTGAAAAGATCTTTTTCTTTGGAAAAAAATATTAAATGGTTGCTTATCAAAATCATAAGTCCAATTCTCACACATGAAGAAAGAGCAGAAAGCTAGTGAATTCTACGTATAGGTGCTGTAGAATCAATACTACATTTAAATTTCAAATAAGGTTTGCAGCTGCCTCTGATTTGTACCCAAAACGGCATCATCCTAGACAAACACAATTCATAGAGGATTAAAATTTTAAGAAGTTCTTACAGTCAGGCAGATACTATAGTATCGTTATATTTGGCTCTGCAGGGTCTAAATCTGGAATTTTTAAAATCATTCAGTTTGTTTTTTTTTTTTTAACTATTTAAGTACAAAACAATCTGAGTGTCCCTACATGTAGAAGTCCAGAATAAAACAACTGCTAACACAGAGAGGGGATGAATTTGTGCTCAGTAGTCCCCATGTCCCAGGCACTATGCAGAGTGCTCTGTTGTCATGGGAGTATTAGCTGTGTGAAGTGCCTACCACAGTGACCAACAAGCCCTCGAAGAGATCCCTTCCTCCTCTAAGCAACCTGGTGAGTTTGTGGTGTTATTACACATTTTAAATGTTATAACAACTGAGTCCACTGGAGATAAAGCAATTTTTAAGACCAAACAGATGGAAATCACGGTGCTGACAATGAACCCAGGCTTGTTTCCAAAGGCTCCTTCTAGAATGTCAGCTGCCTCTGCCATGGATCTTATGGGGCTAACTGACCACTCAACCGCATTCATTCAGAGAATCACAGAACGTGCTTCGAGACTCCAATTCTAGTGGAAAATCTTGTGTGTGGTCATTACTCGACTACTTGTTGAATAAATGAGAAAACATGTATCTATATATTATAGTATGGGTATATACGTGTGTTTGTACGTGTGTACATATACATATGTGATCATCTTGTTTAATGATCCCTGTGATTTGGAAGAAAGAGTACAGGTCAAAGTTTAGGAAATATTCCTTTTATACAATAATAGCCATTACATCTAATTTATTGGCAAGAGATTCTGACAGAGAACCTAAGAAATTTCTGGGTCCACACCACAGATAAGCAAGGAGAGACTGACTCCAGACTCTCCAACTTCTAGCACTCACTTCTGTAATACTACAGAGTCGAAAATCACTTGAATTACGATGGCATAAAATTTAGTTCACCTCTTAGAGTACACAGCCCACTCTTTAAAAAGTAGTTCCCTGCCACTTAACTTTACAAGTGTGTAATTCTGAACCATGATACTTCATGGTAATATATTTTGAAACATTGAACATACTTAACCTACAGAAGATGCTTTATTTGTTAAAAGGCATGAATCGCTGAAGAACAGGAAAGTCATAGGAGAGCACTCCCTACTGAAGAAGTTAGCCGAGTATCTGGTGTCCAGCCACCTGTACAGGTTTCTAGGTGAACACTAAGAAGACGCTCATCTTCTGGAGTGGGCCATGCACCTTTGCCATCCCATTGTGATTTAGAAAAACTCCTGATTTAGAAAAACACCTGTGGCTCCTTAGTTCCACTGATGAGCCTCCATTGGGCAGGAAGAGGCTACCTAATAACTGGTTTTCAGTTATTTGTTTTTGATCTCCCTCACCAATAAGGACTAGCTGAAGTTTCTCCCTTCTCATGAAATACTCTCTGACTTCTTATATTCAATGATCCCTTCCTTCATTGACCTCAACTGCCATTTATAGTTGGTATCACATTACCTAGTATGTAACTGTATGTGTCTTTACTGTAATTATATCTGACTGAGTTCCCCAGCATACTAGCTCCCCAGAATGCATTTAAAGTCCTTGGGAGCAGGGCCTATGGTTTATGTTTATTTTGTGCCTCTTTTAATATCTGTCAAAGGACTAGGCACACTGTAGCTTTAATTAAAGAAAAATCTTGCTTGACTATGCTCTGTTGGAAGAAAGTGTGTGCCTTTTTCTCAAGTTCAATCCCAGGGACAGCTAAGTGGTATTTGTCTTTAGATAATCCCCCACCTCAGTAGTAGTTTTGAGAACTTAGAGTTGAGAACTAAGTAACTGCAAATGCTATTTTCAGAAAGAAGAGGCTCATGTTAGGAAGACAACAAAGGTCTTTTTAGCTATCTGTGAATCACATCTTTTATTAAACTCCAACCTGTGAAGAAACAATTTCAGTTTCTTAAATTTTTCCTCGAGGGAGTGGGTTAATCAAATATTCATAGAGCATTTTAAAAATTGAGGGTCTATTGTGTGTTTGTGTATATGTGTCTACATGTGACTGGTGTGCTCATGTATGTGTGACACATACAAAATACTTCATTTAGAAGGACTTCTTAAAAAAGGTAACTTTTGATCTGCAATACAGGGTTAAACTCACTAATCATTTAGAAATACTAAGGCCAATTCTTTAAAGTGTAGAAACAACGGGAAAATAGCCTCTTCCCTTTTCATTTTATTTGACGAATAGAAGAGGAACTCAATCCTTTTCCAGATTTCAGGCAGCAAAGGAGGGATGGAAGCCATCCTAATTCCCTGCAGAAAGAAATGTGGTTCTCTGGCAGGGCGCCACAGCAGGAGTCCAGCAAAGAGAACCACTCAAGTGTGCAAGCACCAGCCACAACCAATTACAGGGATGTGCTTCAAAATTCTGCCAGAAAGAAGCAGCCCAGACTCAGGGCTACCAATTTTAGGATGCTGTTCTCTTGCCATGGCAGGTATCTGAATAGCATACTTCGTCCCCCATATTAGCAGCAAACTAAACCTAAACACATACCTCCATTTGCCCATTGGCGATACTTTCCCTAGTTGTCTCATAAATGATCTCCAAAGCTTAAACATGAAAATATAGAGAAACTGGGGCCTTAAAGTATCAAGTTCTGTGAGCTTGATGATGACTGAGCTCTGCACATACATGTAATATTCTGAAATGTAACTATGTACTACCTTGACGACACATAGACATCAATGAGATTGAAACTAGATTTGCAGGTGTCTGGGTTACTCAGTAGGTTAAGCATCTGCTTTCGACCTAGGTCATGATCCCAGCATTCTAGGATCGAGCCCCACATCAGGCTCCCTGGGAGCCTGCTTCTCTCTCTCCCTCTGCCCGTTACTCCCATTGTTTGTGCGCTTTCTCTCTGTGTCAAGTAAATAAACTTTGGAAAAAAACCTCTAGATTTGCCTAATTTGCTTTATTCAGCATCATACAAAGTTATTCAAAGATAAATATCAGTGAATGTGTATGATGATAGTGAGATAAACTATTGATAATCAGACCAATTTAAAAAATGCTTTTACATTAAAAAATCAATTTATTGAGGAATGAATAATTGTTGCTGATTGCTTTTGAATTAGCTAGATGATATTATTCTTTTTCTAGGCATGGTCGGAGGTACATATTATTTTAGAAGCTACCACAAGGTAAGAGAGAGGTCCCAAGAAATTGGGGCTCCTGATACCCTTTCTCAAATGTTAATCAGAACAATGCAGCATTGCTGGTATAGTGGTGAACAGAGCTGCCTGTCAGATATTAACCAGAGAAGCCACTCTTTTATCTCCTCAAAATATAGTGTCCTAGGAAGATTTTGTTTGAAGAAAGGAATCTGCTCCTATCATAAAAAATCTGAAAGTAATGTTTCTACATAATTAATTCTACCAAAATGGAAAATATGTTATTTTGAAAAGATGTATGAAGTAACTCATATAAACATTGCTTTTTAAAAAATGATGACTGTGCATGCAATGAGATAAATATTGCCGTTTTCCTAGGTTTCTATCTCCTGTTCTCAGAGTCAACGCCCTTATTCTCCATCAACACCTTTCTCTCCTCAACACTATTCTCTCCTCAACACCTTTAGCTTTGTGTACATTTCTTCAAAACACAAACAAAAACGCAAGAGGAATTAATCATATGAGAGTTATTTCTCAATGATGTAAGCAATAAGGTGCCATAATTTTCAATACAGAAACTGAGCAAAATGAATTTAAAGACAGAGGTCAAAATTATCTTTCTCAACATCTCATTAATCTCTAATATCATTACATTAATAACTTCATCAATATCTTAATATCTGTATCATTTTAGTTTAGTCTTGGCTTTGTACCTATCTTACACTTAGATATAAATTATAAAACTAGCAAAAAAGAATGCTTGATGAAACAAATAACATCAAGCTGGCCTGACAAATAATATGGAGTGTATATGAACTTGTGAAAAAAAACTAATAAACCATCTCTTTTAAGGTCATAACTATGAGCATTTGAATAATAATGTTGGCATTTAATATCTGTATATTTTCAAATAATTCTTTGGTTTAATGATAGCACATCAGTTTTTTAAAGACACAGTTCTGTCACACCATCTTGTAACATTTTTGATGATTTAGAGGAGCTTTCTTTAAAAAAAAAATACAGAATTGAAGAAACTCTTCCCACACCACTAAATCCTGTAGCTTTCATAAAGAAAACTTTTCAATAGTTTTTCAAAATGCAGGTGTGCAAATTACTCCTGAAGTAGACAGGAGTCATGTTTTCAGTATCCCCTGAACCACTGTTAAACACACCCCATAGCATTTTTCAGCTCATAAAACTTTTATGAGCTGAGAAGTTCCTTCAGATTTTTTTTTAACTGCTAACTACAGTTGCCCTCCAGCAACAGTACCTTAAGTTTCTATTAAGATCCATTTCAGCAAATATAACATAAACGTGTCTTGAGTAGCACGTTTTGTTTCATAGTAGTTAAAAAAAAGTCAAGATTTATATGACTTGCTGAGCACAGCAAAAAATTATGAATGCCTTGGTTTAGTGTAGCATGGGTGGCATTTTTGCTGCTTGGATATACAGTATATATAGAGGTCAGTTCTGTGTTTGTGAATAGATTTATACAAGTTCATACATGAACCAAGGATTTTCCAATCTGGAAAAATGTGCCTCGACACATAAAGAAGTTGGTTTTCAGGCACATATGTATTTTTCCTTATTATTGTACTTATTATTGTACACTTGCTTTAGAACCCATTAATTTAACATCTGCTTTAACGTTTTCCTTGCCAAAGTTTAAGATGCTTGAAAAATTAAATTTCTCATAGAAAACAAGTAAAATTCATAAAGTGGGCAGTTGGAGCTGAGTAAACCTCATTGTCTTGGCAAGAAAATAAACAATGCTTTTAGTCTTAAGAAGAACGATATATATATAAAGTATACAAAAATTACAGATGAAAAGGAGATAGAGAGACAGAGGGAGGAAACTAGAAGGATACAGGTATACCCTGCCCGGCCCCACCATACACGCATTGGAATCTTGTCCTGATGGATATACCCAACAACTCCCTTCCCACAGAGCTTGCTGACCTAATGTAATCAATGCTGAAGAAAAGCTAGTTTGAAAGCACATCATGGTCCCATGTTTTAAAAAGTGGAAGAAGGAAGAGGACGTACTGAGGCACATCTCCCAGACCCTGCTGAACTAAGTTAACAACTCCAGTATAAACATCCACCTTTGTATAAATTGTTTCTGGGTCAGGTTACTCAGACCCTCCACTCAAATCACCATTTATTGACTTAGATTTTTTTTTTTTCTGATGACTGTCAGTGCTTCCAGGGAGAATTAGTTGTACATTTTCTATTTTATAATTTGATCACCTTAACCTTATCACACAAATTCCCATTTTAAGAGATTTTAAATACAGACTAGTTTTTACTATTTTCTGTACTATTTGATACAACTTAGTATCTATGCTAACTTGAGAGTCATCTAAATTGGGAAAAACTTCTGCATAGTTAGTCACTCAAGCATTTTAAAAAAATTCTCAGATTACGTGCTAGGAGTAATTCCCTTTTGTTTCTGCTTTTTCTTTTTCATAGGAATACTGTCTTGTCACTTTTCCAACCCTACTAAACAGCAATCCTCATTTCCACTACTTGGCAACTCATCTTCTATCTCTGATCCCAGTTTCAGTGGGGTGGAAAAGGAAGACATGATACAGTTTCCAAGAAATGGCTTCCTTAGCAGGACAGTAATGTCCAATCCTGGCCTCTTTCCACCGTACAAGAAAGTGGAGATTAACAGCAATATCTGGGAATGTATTTCCTCCTATTTGCTGCTCTGCAAGGGTTTTTACACTGAGAACATTCTGGATACTAGAAGTATGAAGTTTCTGCCTACAATACTGGAAGCCAGCTGACATGACAACGGAGCTACCGGTTTGTTTCCAACAGGTGCACTGCTGAGCACTCTAATGAGGATAGCGTCACTCTTAAGAAAAATGACACCCTGAGAGGAATATCCCAATAGTGAGAGAGAAAACATGGTAAAAAAAAAATTCTTCTAGCCCAACCCCTCAGACCCCAGTTAAGGAAAAAATAACTATTCTTTCAATTCCCATATTCAAACTAGAATACAGCAACTTCACTAAAATCAGTGATCTCAACTTCTAAATTAAAACGATACAAACCTGAATTGATCTATTAAACTGTATTCACTATTCACTATGTGTCCTCATCTCAGCTTACCAAAGTCAAAATATGGTGCAGTTTGACCTTTAGGAAGGAATAAGTTATGTTCGATAATGAAAATGCAAGTATTATTCAACATAAAGAGACAGTTTTTAAGAATTTTTGCCAGAGAAAGATAAAATATTTGAGCAGTATAGAAGGCACCATAAAAATTCCTAGAGGTGAAACAAGTAAATCATAAAATAAATAACATTAACAGCCTGGTTTTTAGGGAACAGAGGTAATGCTGACATACCTGTATTTAAAATTATATGTGACACAATGAATTACAGCATTCTCTAGAACTGAGCTAGGTTGCATTTATTCTAAACATGTAAAGCCTCATTAAAATACCCAAGGACAACAGCTTAACGGTATGCTGAACTGGCATTAAAATAACATTTCAACTACGGATCTGGTACCCACCCCACAAGTTGTACAACAAACCTATAAAATCCCGGGAAAGAAAAAAACCAAAGCAAACCTTTAGACGTCCTTCTACCAGCCCTAGACAGGTGCAGTACAGTTTTAGCTGTCCACAATGTAAGTACTGAAGGTTAATAGTTAAAGAGCAATGGAATGTTAACACAGTCTAGTACTACACTTGAGTAGTAATGCATGGAAAGACACTGAAATTAAAACACTTTGTTCTGCATGTTCTGAAGTGATGTAACAGTGATGATTGGTTATATTAGATGACAAAGCAGGGCTTCTTAGAACTTTTAAAAAATACAATCATATCTAACATTCTTCCAAATAACATATTCTTCCAATTCTTGTACAAATATATGAAGCTAAAATATGGAATTTTTTTCACACTCCAGTTATCTTCTAATGGCAGCATTTGGCATGTTGAATTTTTTTTTTCCAAAAGTAATTTTCAAGATAAAATGCTGATTGCCTTGACTGGAATGTCTAGAAAGCAAAGACTTACCTGTCTTGTTTTCTCTGACCTCAATAATAAAAATATTAATGTCTGGGTGGAATTTTGTCCCTGCTGGGGGTTCTGGAGTGGAAATTGCCTGAGGTCCGAAGGCCTCTTTGCCTTCCACAGTGGGTGGTCTTGCTGGCTGTGTAGCAGAGGGAGTACTTGAAGTTGTGAAATATTCTCTGTCAATATCAGTTTCTGTTTCCTTCCCTACATCTTCCAGGGTTGTGGGAGGAACACGAGACGCTGATTCTCCGATGATTACCATGTCATGGGTTGTTTCTTCTCCAGGCTCCCTGTCAATGAGAGGTGGTTCCTTCGTGGGTGCTGGGGATGGCTTGGATGCTGAGGTTGTGTGGAGACTTTCTACTGAAGTGAAGGCAGCAGTGATATCAATTGGAACTGTGGCTTTAATTGTTGAAAATTCTGGGAGTTCTGTGGCTGTGGGCTTTTCGAATAATCCTGAGCCTACATCAATATAATCTAGGGATGTTTTCTCTCTCTTCTCAGTAGTGGTTTCCTCTATTAGCTGGGTAACATGGGTGCTGAAAGGTGGAACAAATCCCCCTGGAATAGCACTTTCTGTCTCTTCAGGTTCTGGACTCAAAGACACCGTTGGCTCTATGCTTGGTGTTAAGGTTACCACTTCATCTGTTTCTGTTTTGTGCTCAGGGACAGCACCAGGTGGATAAGACATACTATGCTCAATTTTTCCAGTTGGGGTTGTTTTGAAAACTGGGACTCTCTCAGAAGCTGTCACCAACCTGTCTTCAGAGACTGTGTATGGTGGCCCGTCACGTTCTTGTTTACCCACAGCTGTTGCTACCTCCTCAGCTGTGGCAGCTGTAGAACTGAGAGTAGGAACTGGCTTCTCTGCAGTCCCTTCTTTCCAAGGGAGTTCTTCCTGACCTCTTCCCTGTGCAACTTCTGTTGTTGTTCTTACAGTTTCAGGGGAAAACGTTGCTGCCAGGTGAGTCTGATTAATGACATGCATGTCTTGAGAGGGTCCACCTAGAACTTCACCTTCTGGTGGAACAGAAGGTACCAACACTCCCCATTCTGTCTTGGGAATTACAGAAAGAGGAATGGTATGGGAGCTACCTACATAAGCAGTAGGTTCTTGGGTGCTACTATAATTAACAAACGCCAATCCCTCCACATCTGAAGTGTCTGCAAATTGGGGGACAGTAGGTACTGGCTTAGAGGCATACATATCTTCTCCTTCATCCGAAGCACTTCCTTCTGTGGTTGCATAAATAACTTGGCCTTCCACACTTGTGATAGGTGGAACTCTTTCCTTGGTTGTAGAATCTCTCAAAGTTGGCTTTTCTGCAATACCAATTAAGGTAGTTGGCTGAAATCCAACTGTGAATTTCCCATGGTCTGTCGTGTCTTCCTTCGTAAACTCTTCTAATGGCTTTTGAGTACTATCTGGGATAAGAGTAAATTCATCTCCTTCATCTTCAGTGAAACTTGGGATTTCTTTATCCTTCCCATTTACTTCTGTAGTGGTGAGTAAGGCAGGGGGCAATTTGGGAGGGCCTTCATCTTCTGTGGGCTCTAAAGGCTTTGCAGTTGTATTATCTTCATCCCATGCCCATTTTGATACAGTGACCACCTCCACTTTTAAAGTGCTGTGGCTCAAATGCACTGTTGTAATACCCTCATCATACTTTGTAGTATCTTGATAGCCATCTGTTTCTAATTCAACCGGTGTTGCTGTAGAATCTTCCTCCACATCTCCTGCCTCTGTTGGCACTACACTTAGCTTTGCTGTTGTCGGTGTTGGGGAATGAAAAGATTTGGTCATTTCCACTGAAGACCCTGTAAGATGAATTTCCCCTGAGGAAGCTGTAGAGAGCTTCATTCCAGAGAAGCCTTCCTCCTCTATCTTTCCTATAAATGGATCTTTGCTGATCTTCTCCTGTAACTCATCATCAGTGTAAGTATCTGTTCTCATCTCTGGACTAAGTGTTTCTGTTCTCTCTCTTCCTTCTGCCATTTCTGTTAGTGGAGAGGGATAAATAACTTTGGGTATTCCCTCAACTAATCTTTTATCACCAGAATAAGAAAACAATTCTACTTCTGTATGAAGCTGTGATGGGAAAGGTGTGGTGGACACATACGGGGCCCCAAAATCTTCAGGTATCCTCCCATTAGTTTGTTTCTCCTCCCAGTTGTCTGTGGATGATCCGTCACTATCAGTCACAGTTACAGGTGAAAGAATTGTAGATGCTGAGACTGACTCCCTGTCCTTTAGCGCAGTAGAGGTGGTATCTTCTGAAATCTTTGACACTGTAACAACTTCAGGTATTTGGCTAAAGGCCAAGGTGCTCTGAGCAGATCTAACTGTAAATGTTCTGTCTTCACTGTCATCTTCTCTCAGGGTGAATCCATAGTGTCTTGTGGTCAGGGATTCAGAAATAGTGCTTACTGTTTTCTTTTCAGTTTTGGAATCCAGGGCCATTGTTGTAGACACAAGTGGTATTTCAGTTACAGACAACTGCTTGGAAGGAATGTGCTTTGAGATTTCCACAGATGTTACCAAGGGACCCACTTCTATTTGTTCAATCTGTGTAACGGATTCTTGGGTTTGTATGCCTTCCCTAACACCATCCCACGGATCAGTAGCATGATGGGAGAAGACAGTTGTACTTTGGGCTACTTCTTTCTGAATTTCAGGTATGTCTGGCTTTCCAAGCGGTTCTAAAGTAGAAGGTGAGTAGTAGTCCATATCCCAAGGCTTCATGGTACTCCCAGAAGGTGTGAATGATTTGGTGGCTAATCTGTGTGTGATAGCTTGAGCCTGAACTGTGGTTTTCTGCTCAAAATTGACTATATTTCCCACAGGAGGGGACTTTGTTGTAATGATAGGTAATTCAGTGATTAGAGGGATGACTGGTGTTGTTCTTTCGGGTACCCTTTGTAGTTCTTCAGAAAGACTGGATGATGCAGTTTCTGCAAGAATATTCAGTTCGATGGTTGTAGCCTCTGATATATTCTGTTTAGCTAGAAAGATAATTTCAAAGAGTTGATTAGACAAGGCACTAATAAAAAGTTGTACGTCCAGTGTTTGTGAAGTGCTGCTGTATATTTTGGGGTGACACAGAAGGGTTTTGTGATGGAGGGTATGTAGAAACTACAATTACATTAACTCAAGGGCAGACAATTGAACATTTCATAGTCACAAACTCATCACTTGCTTTACATGGTAAGGCTTATCACTGCTTTTACCCATAAGGATGAATGACTGCTTTCAGTTAAGGAAAATGAATGTTGTATAGTTTTAAGACAAAGAGAAGTCCAAAACCTTACAAATGCAGAGTTTGGAAACAGTAGCTAGGTTACTTATCAGAAACTACAGCAGCAACTCAGGGCCTAGTAGGAAAACATGGTGATACTATTCTGAAGGCTTCTTCTGTCTCCTGCCTCTTCTCCCTCCTTCTCAAGCTGCGCTCTATCTCAGGGGAGAGGGAGTGCCTCAGATTGCAAAACAACAAAAAAAGCCACATCAAATGTACCCAAGTTACATATAAACTATTATATTTTCCACAATGTGGAGGGTTTCATAAAAACAGGATATTGAACTATTTAATACCACCCTTCACTTGAGTCCAGGTGACGGAACATTTGTCTTCACCTTCATTTCAACTCTGTAGGGTAGCCTTGGGTTTCTAATAAACAATAAGACATTTCTGGCAGAGGCTGCTTGGCATTTGTGATAGAAGCATATTTTCTTCTATGTTCTATACACGATGTTTGTAATTCTTATAAGGGTCTTGGTTCTAAGCTTACTTTAGCATGAAACGCAAAAGTAGAACAGGAAGTAAAGTACCCACATGATGTATTTTAGGTCTGTAATTACAAATCACTGGAAACAATTCTGAACATCAGAAAGAATGGGCTCAAGCAATAAAAAGTAACATGTCATCATAAAATGCTACATTATAATACCTCCAGATTTACAGAGAATGGCTTCTCTTTTTTCAAGAAATTTAAACAGAGTACCAAATGTTATAGACAATGTTATAGACAAGGTTCTTCTTCAACATAGGGGAAATGCAGCAGACCTTAGCACGGAAAGATTTTGTTTCTTACGAAAAAAACAGATTTTAAAAAATCGACAACTAGTCACCACTAAACTCAGAAGACTGTTCGAAGGAAACCTGTAGTCATTGACTCACCACATCCTGTATGACTTAAAACTAGCTGTATGGGGAATGCCTGTTCTCCCTGATGAGAGTTGTCACCTAGGCAGTGTCTGTAATACCTACGTCTAACTCTCAATAATCCCCAAACAGGAGTCCTTGGAAAACTATCTTTGAACTCCCTCTAGTCTGTCAAAATTTAACGGTATTAGGGCAGTGAACTTGCTGTGTCTGATACAAGAATCGTAAGTATATGTTGTTATGTAATTGTCCAAATCCACAGAATGTACAGCACAAAGGATGAACCTTTATGTACTATGAATTTTGATTATGGTATGTCCACGTGAGTTTATCAGTTAGTGGACCATGCTCATAATGGAGGAGGCTGTGCATGAGAAGGTGGCAGGGTACACAGGAAATCTAACTGCTCTAAAACCTAAAACTGCTCTAAACACTAATGTTTATCATAATAATCTGAGGATAAAATGATGTTTTCATTTTTGTTTTTGTTTTTTTGTAAATTAGACTTGAGTTGTAACAGATTTTTTATTTTTGCCTGGGATGAACTGTTATTAGCTGTGGTCATTCTCCAGACCATTCTAGAGCCCAAACTCATTAATTTTAGAATGAATACTCGGTGGCCATTTACATTATGGTATCATTTAAATATTTTCTAAACTCTGTCACTATTTACCTGTTACCATTTTATGCTGGAACAAAACTAAACAAAAAATAATTAGACCCTTTGAAAACATTAAATAATTTTTTTTCTCCTTGTAAGAAAATCCTTTTCTATATGCATTTCCTGGAAGAAGATTTGGTCTATTTTGATTGACATGAACAACTTAAGGAGCCAAAGTGTGGCTGATGATCTCTCTTTTAATTCAATTCTGTATCCTCTGAAATTCCATAACCATTACCTCATTTCACTGCCAAATATTGTGTTTGTCTTCTAACAGCTTTCTTTGGGGAAATAGTAAAATGTACATACAGAGAAAGTTCCCATGGAAACATAACACAATCACTTATCACACTTCATATTAGAGAAAAAATAATATTATTGTTAATAACAACAAAGAGCTAATTTTGCTTTTTTCCTCTGAGTATTTCTGTGCTTGATGAAATTAACTTAAAAGGAGATGATACAGCGTTAGGGCCAAACAGAAGGCCTGTGGATCATGTTGTCCCATGTTCAAACCCAAGTTATGGGTTAGCAACTTCTTACAATGCTATGGAAAAACTTTTATAGTGTTTTAAAAATAAAGGATTCAGATTTTAAAAACAAAATTGTATGTCATTGCCGATTATTACTGTACCATTGGTGCTGTCTTTATCTAATCCTGGAACATAGTAGAGTGACAGTAATATGTCTCAGAGAATCTTCCTTGCAAAGCCAGGATTTATGTGACTTTGTTTTTAAAAATCAGGGTTTTCAATAATCTTAGAGCTTTGTTTAAAAGTCTGCTTATAATTAAGTTAATTAATTCTACTATTTGGAATGGAAAACCTCAGACTTCCTTTGGGCTTGGGTGGCTTTTTCGTCAACTTAACAGCTGATTTCCATCATAACTCAGAATATCTGATCATTGTTTCAACCACTCCAAAAGAGGAAATAATTTTAAAAACCACAAGTATCTACAAAGAGATATCTTAAGGATAAATGCTACTATATTAACGGTGACTATTATGAAGGTGAAAAGCAACTCTAAGTTATTCAAAAAGTGTCCTTCCAGAAAAATTCACATGGAGAAATTTTTGAATTGGAAAACTACCAGTGTTCCTTTAGCTTTATTATTAAGGAAGTCAACAGAAATCAGCATATTTCTTTTCCCACAAAAGCTCCCTTCCAACCTTTGCAGCTGTCTGCCACACAGATGTTTTGCCTCACTGTACTTATGGTATTTTATGTCCTATGAACTCTGTTCTCTGTGTTTCTAAGACACAAGGCAGATTTTCCCAATAAAATATAAAGATACTATTAGCAGCATGATAGTCAATTTAACACACACCCATACCGTTCACATTATATGAAAGTGACTAATTTCAATTAGTTCTTCTACATTAAAATGTTTTCTATGTAAATAACTTTAAACATGATTCACAAATAAGTTGATTAGGACTTCACTGTTAAATAAAGAGTAAAGGCTGGAACGATGACATTAGAATTAAAACCCTTTTAAAAAATTTTATGAGTAATTGAATCCTAACAGATTGAAATTCAATAAACAGAAAACATATTTAAAATACCATTTAGGGAAGGATTGGTTTTGGTGCCTATGGTCAGATTATGGTCGAGGGCACAAAATGGATCCTAAGCACACCGTAGGTTAGAAGGGCAGGCCAACTTTAAAAGTGAACAAATATGTAAGAAGTACAGCATATGAAGTGGCGAGAACTTACTTAGCCTTCTCTAAACCACAATTCTAGTTCCTAGCTTAATCAAACAGAAGGATAGAAAAAAAATGAGTGTTCCAAGCTAGATCACACAGATGACCAGACACTTAGAAATTAAAATTTCAAAACAAGAAAATTATTTCAGTTGAGGAAGATGCTAAGGGACAACTGAACAACTGTGTTCAATAATAGAAATGGCTGTTATTTAGAGTTGGTCTCCAACTTAAAAAGGAAAAAGGGGCTCAAACTACAATTCAATGAATTTAAATAATTAGAAAAACTATCCAACGATGATGGTAATAGAATAATGAGAAAGGGTTTTCTAGGAAACATGCTCTGTCTCCCTGTACTAGAGAGCATTAATAACATAACATGAGAGATTATCATGAGTCTTGAGTGGCTTTGATTCACTTAAATTTGGGGATGTATGGGTAATTTTTAAATCCCTAAGTCTCTAAGTTTCATGGAACTTCCTTAACTCTGAAGTCAAAGAAAAATCAAAAGTGCGCAATTTAGTTCAATCACCACAGGGAAATACACAGAAAAATTTCATTTCACAAGTGTACTAATTTCCTTGTTTTTCAAATCTACTTGACATGAATAGATTCTAATTATGCTTGTCATCAGCCATTGTTAATATTCTATTCAGTGATGGCAGAAGGAAAGGAGAATTAAAGCAAAGTGAGGTTTGGTATTGTTCATTCACCAGGAAGTGTCTTTAAAAACCCCTCTACATTTGGTAAAAAGCAAGCAAGAGAAATATGGTTATATTTCTAAATTCTTCTACTTAACCAACCAGCGGTACATCTCTGAAACTGCTTTTGGAACTATTGCTGAGGTCACAGCTCACACACTTTACCCTAAGTATTTAGCCACCACTCAACTGTGTGGGAAAAGCAAATAGCAGTCAACTCATTTTGAAAGTATTTTTTAAATTCTTTAAAATATATACATTAAAAGAATCTTTGAAAAATGAATTAGGGAATTTGGGGAAGCTGTTGCCACTGTGTATGTTTCAAGAAAGATTTTTATATTATGACTAAGACTTCTAAATCTTTTAGATGCTGAATGCATTTTATAATATAATAGGTCTTAGGGAAGAAATAAGTAAGACTCTAACCCTTAGATTCGATTTAGATTAGTTTAGATTACACTTTGGTTTGGAAAAAAACAAAAATTTGAACCATGATATTTGGAAGTTATATACCTCCAAGTTCTATAGATTCAAATGAAAAAAACTGGACCTAAACTTTCAAACATTTCTCAGGATTTATATATATTTTTAGTAGGTGGTTACTGTATTTGAAACTAACTATTTTGTCATTTCATGAGTTCATGTGAATTCCTCAATTAAATAAATAATTTAAAACACATCGGGATGAATTCTTTGTGGCCACAGACAGCCTTTGGTTTAAGTTTTACCCTCAGGAAGAAAAAAAAAGTGTTGTTTAAAAGTTCTCTCTTGCCAGTTTTATCAAGCACAAGAAAATAGAATTGAGCAAGGTAGTCAAGTTGGGTAATTCCACTCTTTCCTTAATTAAACCTCTCTAACCCTGCCCCCCAAACCAATCTGATTTCAGTTCTTAACCATAGGCACTTAATTAAAAACTGATTTTAGAGCTTCAACTACTTGAAAGTCACTGTTAAAAGAATGTCTGTCTTTCTACTTTTAGAGATAGGCTTTCCTTTTTAATGTCATTTTTCTTCCTGAAAATAACTAAGGAAGAACTTTTCTGTTGTTTCAGGGTCTGTAGGAACAAAAGTCAGTATTTTCAAGTGGCTTTTTATGGCCAACTTGTACTGCCTTGATACCTAACACATGGCTTTCATTCTGAAAGCTAAGTCTATGGGAGGAGATGTGGATAGAGGCAGCTCAGAGAGGAGGCAGTGGCACATGAGATCACGCTTTTCTGCTGCACTAATGCCTATTCTATTCAGACATACTAGCTGTGACTTTTTGGTTGGTGAAGAATGCCTGTGTATTTCACTTTAGAAACCAATTACATAATAAGCTAGTATATTTTCTATTCATTTCAGTTATGTATCACTAAAGCAAGATATATTTTACTATATGAATGTGGCTCTACTTTGAACATACTCACTCCAAATGCTAGGAAATCTTTGTTTAGCTGTCACAACAAAGCAGATGCTTCAGTAAAAATCACAGTGAGACTCTGGATTACTTGCCTGTTTGATCAAGCATCCTACAAGCACAATACTGTATCATGTGACTACTATTGCCAAAATAACTTAAGGACATCTGAAAAGTCTAAATAATTATATCATGAATGTGGAGAGATTTATTTAAAATCGCTTTTAAATAGCAAATTTAACTGAAGGTAGCTTACATTACACCTTTCAAAGAATATAGACTGTACTTCAATATGATACTAGAGAATTTGGGCTGCCTCGGTGGCTCAGTTGTTAAATGTCTGCCTTCAGCTTAGGTCATGATCCCAGAGTCCCAGGATTGAGCCCTGCATCGGGCTCCCTGCTCAGCAGGAAGCCTGCTTCTCCCTCTCTCACTCCCCCTGCTTGGGTTCCCTCTCTGGCTTTGCTTCTCTTTGTCAAACAAATACATAAAATCTTTAAAAAAATGATACTAGAGAATTAGTAATTAGAAGGCACATATTTCCATTACTTGAATTACTTGAATAAGATAAAAGGAGGTATTTATCTATAGCATGGTTTCCTACTAGGTATTAATTCAATGTTATGATTATCCAGTTCTGTTCCAAGTACTCACCTGCAATTACTGAAATTTGAAATCTCCACCATTTCAAAGAAAGATGTACCAAAGACAAAATAAGCAGTATTCAAGGATTCAGCTCAATCACAGTTGGTCTCAACATTACAGCACCAATAATCTAATTACATTTAAGGACAGCAATGAATGTTAAAACAAAACCAAAAACAACTAATCAGAAATATGTTCTGTGGTTCTGGGTACAATGGAGCACAGTTAAGACCTTAACTTGACATTTCCTCATCAACTCTGAAAGAGCATCTGTCAAACTTCCTACTGTTTTAATCATATCACTGCCGTTTATTGGCTTTTGAAAGTCACTGAACTGCTTCCATTCTGTGCATACACTGCAAGACATGGAATCCATTCCCATCGCTAGGTGAACACCAATGCATGTCTTCGAAGTATTTTTTAAAAACCTGTAATTTTTAAAAAGGTATCAAACACTTACGTTTAAAGCAGTAGGCATCAAATCTGCTATCAGGGGAAGGGAAGCCTGTCTGGTTCTCAAAACGATACAGGGTTCTCACCCCAAGTAAACCACCTCCACACTGGGCCCTGGCCACAGTCACAGGGTGGCGAACACTGGCGTCAGACAGCCACCCATAATCGCACTGGTCAAAGCCATTCCTCCAAGCGGCTTGGAGTTCCCCCACTGTTGCCAGCCGGGCGTCCTGGTTTTCACACTCTTCTTCAGCCTCCTCAAAGGTAAATTTATCAGGAGCAGTGATATGGAACACATCACCTGAAATAAGGAGGAAAAAAACACACCAAACATAAGTTTTACTATTCATTCCTTTCTACTATGGATGGTTGGGGGGAATGGGGAGAAGGATATAATACTTTATTCACAGATATAATACTTTTTTCAGGTTAGCAGCTTCTGATACTTCAAAGTGGTAAACAGCACGGTTACTCAATTTTGTCACTACCAGTGTGATACATACCAAAAAGTTCATATATATTAACTTTATTATAAAATGACTGCTTCTATGGCTCATGGACAGAAGCAACCATGTGATAATAAAGTTACAATCAATTATTTAAAATGAACAAATCTTTTCCAGTGATTCTTTGGACTACTACCTTGGAAAAGAGTTTTCTCTTCAGTGAAAAAGGGAAAGGGAAACTGTACTGAAATGTCACCCAGATTATTTCATGTTCTTTCACCTGAAATCAAACAGTCACTCTTGAACATTCCTTCTCACCTACCACTACCATCAAAATGGATGAACTCCCATCAAATTAAACAACAAAACAAGAAAAAGTCCAGGATTTGAAGATGGGAAGGACAGAAGCAAGATGGGCCCCGTGACTGTTACGCCAGCCAGGGCTTAGAGTGTAGGGAGGTCAGTTGACGGCAGCTCCCACTCAACTGGCCCAAGTGACCAAGGTCCCCCTGGAGGAAGGGGCCCCTTGCTATTTGCTACTCACTCTGCCCAGGGTGCAACCTCCAGCAATTTGCCCAAAGGGGGAGCCCTTTTCCAGGTCTCACAAAGACACCATATGTGCTGGCAGGAGCTCTGTGTTTGAGAGACTCTTCTATTTGCTGACTGATTAACAAAGAAAGGTTGAACGTTTACTTTGTTCATCACCAGGCCCAATTAGCAAAGAATCTGTTCATAATAACATGTCACAATAAAATATTCTGGAAATACTATAGACTTTGTTAAATCAGTCCTGGGGGAGCTAACAAAACAACTGGAGGAAATAAACTCAATGCAAATTAAATGACACCTCTCACATTTGATCACAGACAGAGGCAGGGTGAGAGAGTACCTAAGCAAATAGAGGTAGGAGGAATAGAGAATGAAGCAGGGAGGAAGCGAAAATATTAATAGCCCATTACTGCAGTAGTGGTGGGTCCCGGTTGCCTCTCACTGAGGCCGCTTTCTGATTCTATGATGTATTAGACAACAGGGACTCCAGAGCTCTCAGGATCTGGCTCTTCACCTGACTGAAGGCAAATGTAACAAGCAATTGCTTAAAATGAATAGAGTCATTACTCTTTCTCAGTGTGCGATAGCTTCATAAGACAAGAAAAATTTGTCATGGGAAAAATGGCCAAATCACACACATCAGCTTTTGTCACTATGAATGTAAAATAGGCCAAATCCCTATAAGAGCTATTCAAAGAAGAGAGAGCAAAATGACTTTTTCCTCACGGAAAAAAGTAAGGGGGAGGTAGGAATGGTTTTTGTCCTTAACTGTGTAGGCTGGCAAGGATAGTAATCTCAAACCCAAAAAATACACTGTAAGAACGTAAGTTTCCTACTCCTCCTTCCTGCACCATCTCCCTCCTTAAGAAGTTATAAAAGCATAAAGGTCATAGTCCCACTTACGAAGTGGATCTTCAATAATCCTTGCTAGCTAAGTGAATAGCATTTCAAGTTCTTGTTAAGAAACAAGGTGCTCTTTTTCCTTCTGTGCTCCCCAAGCAGCACATTGAAAAAAAGCTGCCTGCTGCAGAGCTTTGGGGAGCTGCAGTCCAAGAACAGCTGATTCATCTCACCTATGGATTTGGCTTAAAGCAACACGGGGTGGGGCGGGGTGGGGGGGGAGGGGGGTGGGAGGCAGAGAGACTGTCTGTGTGCTCCTGAGCAGCCTCAGTCACTTCAAAGGAAGGCAAGTGTGAAAGTGGGCAGTGTGCCAAACTGTTTCCCTCAAAGGTAGAACACTTGCATTTGTTATTACAGCTGGAATATCTTTCTGTGGTCTTAGTTCCCTGCATTGTGAGGTACTTCAACTTCGAGGTGAAGAACTGCTCCTTTAGGGTAATATGAGCAATCAGCCAACCAGAACAGGCAGAGAAAGAGAATTGGGAGAGTAAGAGTCTGCTACTGTCAACAGCAGTGTCAGTCTGTTTGTTAGGGAAATCAACTTCTCCAGCTGTGGTCAGACGAAAGGGCTAATGAAGGAAAATGACAGCGTGATTTCATGGGTAACTCCCCTCTTTTAAATAGCAAACATGTTTGGGGTGTTAAAGGAAAGAAAGGTTTCAGAAGATGCTGGTAGGTTAAAAAGACAATTCCCTTCTTAGTATTAAATCGATACAGATCTACTTATAGAATTTTTATGTAGACACTAGTTAAATCTGACTATATTACACTCAATTATTTAATTCATTTGTTTGGAAGATATAATTTCTATCCATCTATCCAATACCCATAAAATAATTATTTTACTTATTTGATTAAATTCTATTATCCCCAATGCCACCTGTTTGCCTTTATAAGTAGGAACTTTTCAAACACTGAAAATAAAATTTGAAAAAAATTGAAAAAGCTATCACATTGGGTTTCATTCAACTTAGATTAAAAAAAAAGATTTACTTTACAGTGAGAATCAAAATAATTCCTTTATAAAGATATATATGGCAAATTATTTTATTTCAAGATGATGAAAAGAAAACAAAAATATGTATTTTAACTCTGTTCCAAAAAGTAAATATCTAAGACTGCCTAAATCATGATTCTTTAACATGAACATTACTTTGCCCACTTCAAAAATCTAATATAGTAAAGCACCCACAGTATGGAATTATCTTACTGTATCTTGAAGCTGTTCCAATTAATACTCAACATACCAAAATGGTAAGTCAAACATCCAAACTTTGCCCTTCCTCTGTATCAACCTCTAAATACAAAGGCCAGAACATCTTATACTTTTGTAAAATATGCAAGAATATCCTAGCATACTGAAACCCAAACCAGAAAATAGAAAAGCTAAGTCAGTAGGTAATGCGTAGCAGTAATTGAACTAATTCACATTACCAAGTGTCTTGGATTCCTAAGACATCTATGACCTCCTGTCAAGTATTTTGTTGTTGTTGTTCATGAGATGCCTGGGTTTTAATTAATAATCCATTGACATTATATATCTTTTATCTAACATAATACAAACATAGGTGACCCATCTAAAGTCCAGAGGCAAGAGCAAATTAGGCACCAAAGAGCTAAGAGAAAGAGAAAGTAAGCAGCTCAGTGCATTTGCTTAGTTTCTCTCTCTACAACACTACTTTATAGGTCAGGTTGTTTAAATTCCTGCCCTGAACGTATCTTAAAGTCACCATTTTGCCTCTGATGTATGTAATAAAAGTTCCTTCTGAATCACAGTACTACTTTAGAGAGGGAGAGGAAGCAAAACCTTTTGTGAGATAAAATGCCTATTTTATTAGCACAGGACAAGGCTGTATTCTCTTTCTACCTCTGAATACTTGTAACTCAGCCATTTAATGCACTTGAGATTTATTGGATAGTTGCCTTCCTGGATGGTAAAAATTACTTTTACAAGCTGACAATGAGTCCACTCTCTTAAGTACCAGAAGTAGCTTCTTCAAGGTAGTTACATCTATAAGACACTGATCATCAGATTGGTAACTAGAGTAGAAATTTGGAACATGTCTGTAACTGCTATCTACCTATGAGAGAATACTTACTTTTTCTCTAAAGAGAACAAATAAAATGTCAGGAAAGAAATATACAAAGTGTTTACATATAATTACATAACATAAGAGGTCAAATTAAAGTCAGCATAAATAAGAATTCATTGAGGTGTATACATATATGTTCATGTTAGCACACACGTGAGCTATAATAATGCAGAACACAGGATTGCACACATAGGATACTCTTGATTCTCATCTGAAAACCATATATGCGGTATCTTAATGCATATTTTCCCAAAATCTCAAGTTAAATGTCATCGGTTTGAATTATTACTGTTATTTCAACTTTCTAGGGAAGTCCTAGAAGAAATGAAAGACACCACTGGTGAGACTTTAATATCTGGTGACAGCCCACAAACTAAATTTACCTTAATCATGGGAATTAACATCATCAGAAATATTAAGAAAAAAACTGCTACAAGACTCCCTGGAAATTGGACCATGCAGGTTCTTTTTTCCACACTTCTGATTGCTAAATGGAAAAGTGGCTTCTTGGCAGACAAAAAAATGACACATACTGAAATGGCAAGCAATGATGAAAAATCAAACATTAAAAATGACCCACACTGTTCAAAAGCTACAGTTTATACCAGGAGTAATTCAGAACACAACTATTAAAGAGACTGTTTCTTGAGCAAAGCAAGGATAAGATCTTTCTCTTTTGCTGACAATTCCCTGTGAATACCAAAGAGAAAAAGGGAATTGGCAGGTGCAGGACATACATAATTACTCCATTCTCTCCTGGACTCAGCAGACAGGTAGCCAAAACCAAAATCTCAGCACAGTTTTTCTCGCTGGGTATATTTCCTGGGTAGTGTGATAACTGTTTATTATTTGTTTCTGTTTATTTGTGCTCATAACCCTTCTATCATGAACTGTCTGATCTGAAAATAACTTCTTACAAACAAATCATGATTCCTTTTACCCATTTGAAAAAAGAACTCTGATTTTTTTTCACTTTAAGGAAGTTTGAGTTTTGTAAATGTTACTACATTTTCTTATGATTTAAGTTATAATAAGTAATAAATATATATAATAGTAGCTAGAGTGTGTAACCTGGAAGTGGTCATGTGACATGAGCTTCTAAATGCTGATATAATAAAACCACTTATGGCAAGTATCTTGATTATAAAAGCAATTCAGCATAATTATCACTAACTTCGAAGTTTTGGACTTTTGAATTTCAAAGGAGGTTTCATTTTTCTTTTTCTCTTTCTCTCTCATCCTCTCTCACTCTTCCATTCTTTCTCTTTTTCTGACTCTGTCGATATACATACGATCAAAGCATTAACAACTAATGCTCATACTCTGAATCACAAAATCCATCAGCTGTACGTATCTGATTAACAGCTAACATACACTGCTATATAATTTTTTGAGGGCCAATATTTGAAGATAATTCAAAAGCATGTCAGTTCCCCTAACATTTGATCCTTTAACCTCATCAGAGACCAACCTTCTATTCACAGTGACAAGAAAACCTCAGGGGCTGCCAATGTAACTTCACTCCACCTCTAGTGCTAGGATGGCATTATTTCCAATTTGGGGGCAATGAGACTGGAAAGACAGATCAGGCACCTTTCAGATTTCTCACTTATCTTAGGCTGAAGGAGAAGCATGATGTGGCTTAGAGCATAGACAAGAATTTTGAATTTTTAACTTCTAATTAATAAAGAATTGTCATCAGTTGGCTCTGATGGTCAGTTAATATGTTCTAAGTCAGATAACAATTCGTGAGAAAAGGAATCCATGTATTTGTCAATGTGTTATTATACAAGATCTCATATATGTCAATTTGAAGGGCTTAAAGAGAGAAATTCTCACTAAATTTTAAACATATTTTTATGGTTTTTCAGGATGTTGGATCTCATTCTTTCCTACTGACAGAGCAGTAAGATTTTAATTAGAGTGAGAAAGGTGTTCTAAACAATTTCTGGGTGTCTGAGTCTTCAAAATATATAAGACATCGAATGTGTTATTTGATTTAACAGGCACAGTATGGCTGCAGGTCAATATAGGATGATCACTTTAGCTTGGCTTTTTTTTTTTCTTTTTACTTTTCACAACTGAAAGGTAAATGGTCACTGTATTTCCTAAGAAGCTCTTTCAGTTCAGAACTCCAAAAGATCATGACATCAAAACCTTAGGGCAAATGACTGTCACATGCTTCAAGGGATGTATATCATGACAAGTCTACTTATAAATGCAAGGGTCTATTTATAGAAAATCCTAAGGATGCCATTAAAAAGCTATTAGAATTAATACACAAGTTCAGTATATGTGCTGCCAAAGTGAACACTAATACAAAGATACAAGACCAATATATGAATGCATTTCCATATACTTCCCACAATCAGAAAAAGAAATAAAGCTCCATTTTCATTTGCATCAAAAATAACAAAACATTTACAATGAAATTTGACAAAAGTACTATAAAATTTATACCCTGAAAGCTATAAAACACTGATGAAAAATTAAAGACAGTCTTAAGAACTACAAAAATATCCTACATAGTTTTCAGAAAATTTAATATGGTTTAAAATGGCAATATGTCTCAAATTGATCTAGGGATTCAACGCAATCCCTATCAGAATCCCAGCTGGCCTCTTTGTAGAAATTCACAAGCCGATCCTAAAATTCATACGAGAACTCAAGGAGCCTAGAATAACTAAATAATTTCAAAAAAGAACACAGAGGTCTCAGACTTTCCAATTTCAAAATCTACTACAAAGCAACAGTAATGAATACAATGTGGGGCTGACATAAGTATAGACATGTAGATCGATGGAATAGAATGGAAAGTCCAGAAACAAACCCATATAGCTATGATCAGTTGATTTTTTAAAAAGGTGCCAAGGCCATTAAATAGGGAAAAGAATAGTCTTTTCAACAAATGCTGCAGGGACAACTGGATGTCCACATGTTAAAGAGTGAATCTGGACACTTAACTCATACCACACACAAAAATTAACTCAAAATCAATTAAAATAAAAATAAAAGTTAAAACTTATTAAACTTGTAGAAGAAAACACAGAAGCAAGTCTTCATGATTGGGGATTTGGCAGTGTTTTCTTAGATATGACACCAAAAACACAAACAACCAAAGAACAAATCGATAAACTGGGCTTCATTAAAATTAAAAAATTTTGCATGTCAAAGGACCCTACCGAAGGCAACTCATGGAATGGGAAAAAATATGTGCAAGTCTTCTGAAAAGACTATTTAATCTAGAGTCCATGAAGAACTCTTGTGACTCAACAACAAAGACACCCCAGTTAAAAATGGGTAAATGTTCTCAACAGACATTTCTTTTTTTTTTAAAGTAAAGTTTAATTGACATACAATATGTTCATCTCAGGTGTACAACATGATGATTCAATATATGTATATATTGCAAAATGACCACCACAGTAAGTCTAATTAATATCCATCACCATACATATTTACAGATATTTTTTCTTGGGATGAGAACTTTTAATATTTACTCTTTTGGCAACTTTCAGATATGCAATATAATATTATTGCTGTGGTGTATGTTACATCATCATGACTTAACCATTTTATAACTGGACAGAAGAGACATTTCTCCAAGGAAACATATAAATGGCCAAGAAGCACATGGGAAGTTGTTTAACCTCATTAGCCATAAGAGAAGTGCAAATCAAAACCATAATGAGATATCATTTCATACCCACTAGGATGGCTGTAATCAAAATCTCAGATAAAAACAAGTGTCGGCAAGGATATGAAAGAACCGGGACCCTAATATAGTGCTGGTGAGAATTTAAAACGGTGTGGCCATACTGAAAAACAGGCTAGCACTTCCTCAAAAAGTTAAAAAGAGAGTCAACATTTAATCCAGCAATTCTAAACATTATAACACAATGAGTAAACAAATCATTACTCAAGAATTAAGATACTCTTAGGTGAGAAATCAGAGATTTGGGGGAGCCTGGAGAACATTTCATCTCTCTTTGAGACTGTCTGTTGCTTTGCTGGGGAATCTGCGGCAGCCGCAAGAGTTTACCACAGTGGAATAGGAAAAAAGGGCATATCCCATTACTCAACCTTCCCATATGGCAAAAAGAAGGGTTAAAAAAAGTAAATACTTGACAAGGTTTTCACGAGGATTAAGTTAAATAATACAACCAAATAATATATAGTTTCCTTCCTGACCTTACCCATGGAGCTACCTCATAGTCAATCTATGGAAACATTGTACTGAATGAAGATATCATTTTCCAGAGGGGCTGCCCTTGTGTCATGCCTGGTCACTTTCCTCACTGCCTCTTAGCTACACTGTTCAAAACTCCCAAGGTCAGTTTCAGCTCCCTAGCAAGACATGTTAACTTCCAAAGCTTATGTAAGAAGCCACAGCCACAGCTATGATCTGTGGCTGTGGCTTCTTACATACATTCTACAGAGAATAAATGAAAAGTTTTCAGCATCTTCTAGCACCAAACCAAAGTGAACAAAAGGAAAGAGGTTCTGTAATCCAGAATCAATATTTGAATCATTTACTCAACCACAGTGAACAGGAAGCTCTTCTAGCTGACATGGTGCTTTTTAACTGAATAAGACCAGTATCACTAATTCTTAGATAACTCCCACTGGTGAAGTATTTTGTAGATTATATGCTATAAATCCCATTAAAATTGAAAGTCAATCTGAGAATCTATAGGCCGGAAGTCACACAATTCCCAGATTCGATATCTGATTTTTGTCCAATCAAAGCCTTCAAAAAAGCCTGAACCTTTAAGCCCTGCTTAAGACCTGTTTAATAACATTTGGGCCTTTACCTAAATTTTTAGCTTTGCATATCTAAAAGAGATCATATGATAACAAAAAGGAAAGGTTATTTTTTGGTTCTAGGCCAGACATGAGGATAGCATTACTATTACACAGTCTATACAAGACTATTACATACTCATGAAAGTGATGGAAGTATCTTGGATTTTGACGTGAGGAAGCAGTATAAAAATTAACCTGCGAATTGTCAACAGGGACAAAGGAACCAATCCCAGAGACGATGACTGGCTAGGGTGGCAAGAAAGGGAAACTGCTGTGAGAAGCTGGAAAAGTATCTCTAGGAAGGAATTCTTTCTAAGAGACACCATGGAGAAGAGGGAGAGGAACAATTCAATGAGAAAAATTAGTATCATGGTGATCCAATAAAGATGAAAAAAATAGATTCTTAGTAAATTTAGTGAACAAAGTGAAGCATTTTTTTTCAAATATTATAGAAATGGAAGGGTAGTGGTAATTATATTCCAAAAGAGGCAAAGTCTAAAGAAATAATGCAATTACCACCAAGTATTTCTTGAGTAACTATTAGGTTTGTATTATGGAATAGGTCTTCATTGTGGTTGGGAGAGGTAGAAAAGATGTTTATAGCCTTATCTCTACCAGCAGTTACAGAGGTTTTGCAAAACAAAACAAACAGATCACATTTTGTATTCCATGACTGAAAAGCAAATAAAGGACAATTAAATGCCAAACATGTGTAACTAACTCTATGAGAAGAGGAGTTTAGAATCATGTGATCTGGAAGAGCCAAGGATGGACTCTTGGAGGTAGTAAGTTTTCAGGCACAGGGAAGAGCAGAGTGTTGGAAAGCTGAGGGGTGTATGCTCTCTGAGAGGACCGAAGCAGAACAGCAGGTAGGAGTAAATACAGGGTCTGTGGAGGGCCGGTGCATGGGTCATGTTAGAAAGAGGGAGACAAGGCTGAAATGATTACTCCCTAGCCAGGTTTGAGGGACATGCCATGTTGGAAAGTGGGAAACAAGGTTGAATTGGTTACTCTCTAGCCAGGTTTGAGGTACTTCAAAGCAAAGACAACATAAAATTCACCATAGGGTGTTCAGTAGGAGAAGAACATGGACACAGTGTTTGAGTGCTTTGATGGTTGTAAAACAGGCCCTAACAGAAAGTCTGTTAAAGGCATAGGGATTGTCTGTGAGAATCAAAACCAGAGATGAGACACAGAAATGATTCACAAACTAGAAACATGGGTATGGAAATCAGAAGAGAATTCAGGGCTAAACAAGGAAAACTAGAAACTAACATTTCCATTTTCACTTATTTGTTATGTTGGTGAACTTTCATGCCCCCATTCACCCTACAAGGCATTTGATTTATGGTTTACCTACAAGTGACATTAAACAAACTAATAAGGACACTGGAGCAATGAAAATTTGGGAAGCAAGTAGATTACCATTTAAGCTTGGAGAGAGGTGAAGTTATCCAAGGGGTAAGTGAAAAGCAAAGTGAGTAGAGTGGACACTTTTAGTTTAATTCAGTAATTAATTCAGAGGTTAATTCAGTAATTCACACATTTATACAACTCTATCTATGGAATATGGACATAGCGGGGATATACATGGTTCCTTCCCTCCTAGAAGCCACAGACTTATGGGAGAGAGAGAAGCATAAGCAAACATTTGGGGGTGGTTATAGTCATTCAAAGTTTGGACATGTAAAGATGAGAAATATCAACGAGGACTTAGGAAGATGAAATGAGATGTAGGAGAAAACCCTTTCATCAAAGTACTGGGAACCTTACGTGAAAGCCAGGAAATCAAAAGAGTAGGGTAGTAGTTATTCCAGGAGAAGTAATAGCCAAAGAGTAGGGTCTCATAGAAAAGATAGGCCATGGAAGGAAGGATGAGATATAAGTCCCCAAGGTTGCCTATATCAGAGGGGCAAGGACCTCCTAGATCAATCATTTGTCAGGTCTAGGGATGAGACTGGAAGTATTGACTCATTTGCAAGGAAACTAAGCAGGTCACCCATGAAAATGAAAACAGTCTGACCTCACCTACCACCATCCTTTCCAATATTCTCTTATCTATCTTATTTAGGATAGCTTTTTGTTTTTTGTTTTTGTTTTGTTTTGCTATGACACACATACTTCCTATCAAACTGCCAGTTTTTAGCACAGAATGCATTAATTCACAAAGCACTATCAGAATTATTTAAATCTCCCACTGGCAATGATCTCCTATGGGGAATCAGAAACCAGATTAAGTCCTGAACACTGTTAGTCAAGAATATAATATTCTAATCAGAGAATAAACTGATTTTAAACTATTTAAGAGGGATAACACAGGAATTCTGTCTGCCACTTTATTAATTTTAATTCTTCAGTAATAATTAAGCAATTTATTGTATTCAAAATGCCTTGACATGAAAGTCATCCTTCTCCATAAAGTGAGCCATTTCGAGTTATTTTCTATATACTTCAAAGTACCATGACTCAGACTTCGACAGAGCATTGCACTCACAACATCTCAGAAAAATTCCAGATTTAAGAAAATTGCAGAGAAGAAATTTCACAGTCTGTCAGAATTATTTCTATAGTTTGCAGTATTCATTATCAGAAAAATTTTCCTTATATTAAACCTAATTCACAGAGTTGCAATTTTAAGTCATTTTTTCTTTTTATGAATTTAGTGGAAATGAAGAACCTTAGATATAACCATAAACTATTATTTATTGAGCACTTACTTTGAGACACACCCTATGATAAAATCTTTACACATTAACTCACTTCATCTTTATACCCAGATTAAAAAGTTAAGTATTCTAATTGTCCCCATGTCATAGAGAAAAAGAAACTGAAACAGAGGTAAAGCCTTGCACAGTTTCTCACAACTAGTAAGTAAAAGAGCTGGGATTCAGTTGAAGTCCTTCCTGTTCTTAATTACGAGGACCTAACTGCCTCTCTAAACTCTTTTCTCAGCATTATCTTGATGACTCCTAAATAACTCCAATCCTTTGCTCAATTTTCTGAACTGTATGATCATCTCAACTCTATTCTAAATGCTCTCAAAGTTTTCCAAACCTGCATTTCCAGGAAACCCAAATTAAACTTTCTAATAAAGAACCCTCTCGATGTTTTCCAAAGCTAGCTCACCAGGAAACACAGATTAAATTTTCTAATAAGGATTATTTTGTGAGTATATTATCTTAATTTCTAGATTTCCTACTTTAGAATCTTAATTCCCTTAATTTCTTGGTAAGGGTGTTCTGTTACCAAATCACAGCTAGGAAGACACCACAATGTCTAGACCATTTCCAAGAATACAGGCTAATGCTGGAATCCTGGCTTGTGGATATAGCTAATATAATAGCTGTTTTACATTTGGTAGGTTATTTTAAAAAACAGGATTGAATATTATATATATTCATATGTATAACTGTGCTATAATCACCATCTTAGAATAAGAACCAGATTAGTTTTTTTCTTTCCTAAACTAGCTGGATTTAATAGAGTATAATTATTTTAATCTTATAAAGAAATACATACATCAGAATGAATATGACCTTATAAAACAAGAAAGAACAAAAAAAGGGTTGACATTCTATCAATTAAATATCTTTCATTTTAAATAACTAAATTAAAACAAAATTAATTACCTTTTTAAATTACACCTCATTTTATATTTAATTGACTTTTTCATTAGGCCATCTGGAATAATTTGGCTTCTGATCTAAAATTATTGCACCTTAGTTCATAATGGCTATGTGTTCCATCACACGCATTCTGACTGCATCAATATCTTTATTTTTTACTGCCTCTCATATACACACACTTAGCTGTCAAAAACACAGTAAAATATAGGTGACAATTATGATACCCATGAATATAGTGATAAATCTCTCTTACAAGGAATTCTGGCTTACTTTCAAATAATCTGTCATTGGTGTAGCAATGGAAACATCAGATGTAACTTTATATAGTCAACTTTCCACAAGAATTTTTATCTAGTCAAAGTTCAGCCAATGGCCTTTACTTCACAGAGAGGCATACACTTTAGTAAAGGAAGGAGAAAGACCTTTATAAGTGTGATCTTGTGATATTCCTCATTTATCCCCAGTCACAAAGGCCTTTCTAACCTTCCCCACCAGACCAGTCAAATTTCAGGTCAAGAGAGAAAAGATCAGTGTCCAAAGATTTGCAAATTATTCTAAGGGACAAAAAACAAGGAAGAGAAATATCCAGAACAATGTCACTGTAAAACATACTGCATATCCTTCAGAACTGTCAAATTCCTTCTATAAAACAATGAAAGCCTTGTTACTCGGCTCACAGAAATTTCAGTCAGTGTTTGAATTACCTACACTGATTCTTCTGCCTTTCTCTTTCAACATTTATGTGCCCAAAAACACTCAAATTCTGTGTACATATACATATATTTTATAGTCAAAATTCAATACATATAATGCGTATATATCACAGGTTGGATTTGGTATGTTTTCACTTTGTCCCTATACAAAAAGGAAACTGTTAGTATCTGAAGTTCTAATTTAGAAAATACATTTACCAGTTTTAAAGGATAATTATAATAAGACTGTTAAGATGCTAGGAAACCACACTTAAGCAGCCTCCTGGTTAGCCAGTCCTTCTTATTCAAATTTAGTCCGGGTATTAGGAAAATATAAGCTGCTTAGTTTGTAGCTTTTAGTCTCTGAGGTAGTTTATTCAATTCACAGAATCATGGATTTTTAACGTTGGAAGGGACCATGGAAATGATCTAGTCCAACTTCTTTATTTTATACATACGAAAATTGAGATTATCCTTTCTATATGTTCTATATGTACCCAGCCAAAATAAAAAATAACTCCATTCAAAACTCCCCTTTATATATTTAGACTGTAGGCTGCCTGTTAATACAAAGGAGACTCCATTTCAGAAGTCACAGAAACTTCTGTTCCATGTACTTTATAATAAACTGCACTGTGCCCCTTGGATGCCACCATGGAACTCATACTCATTGAAGAACCTCTAACTCATGCCAAGTGAGAAATGATAGTGCCAAAATCAGTCAGGCCCTAATCATCTTAAAAGTAATGTCTCTATCTTATTTGGTTTCATAACCCTACCAACTAGCAGAGCACCCAGCTGTTTAATGAATGGTTTCTTTAATGAATGAACAATTGCTCTGAATATTAGTGCAGCAACGTTAACAGAAGAACTTGAGAATCCCTCCTGAGCTAGTTTCAGCTATTTAGTTGAGCTTTGGGGTGTTTATCAGCACTTGGAGTCACAGTGGTTTGCCATCACAGGATTTTACCTGAAGTTCTCACAAGAATAGGTACCACCCGTACAGCCTTCTATTCTTAAGGCTCTAAAAGTGTATTGGAAACAGTCCAAGAGCAGCATGCCTGAAAGAAAACCTGCCATTAACTAAAGACATTTCTAACCTGCATAACCACTTGCACACTCCTCCTTCTCTTTCTACTTTAAGCTTATTTCACCACAATCATACAGTAATTTAAACTAAATGTTGCTGTTTGGAATCCAAACAAGCATGAAAACTTGCTCTATTCCTACGTGCTCCCAGTCTATCTTCAATTTTCTTAGTTCGAAGGAAAAGTTAGAAATTTAAACGTCATACCATCCAGGTGGTCCACATAGCAGTACACGTCGTAAGTTTCATGAGGTGAACGGAATCCATAGGTTCTGACTCCTTCCTTCCCCATCATATCTCCATAACAGCCTACTCGGGGGGCCCGGATGGGATACCTGGGGAAATAAAGGATGAGTAAGTTGCACTTTATCCCTCCCTCAAATTAATCAATTACAGCCTGTGGCCCTCAGACCTCTCACCTGACACTCTGATCAGAAAGCCAGCCTGCGTCACACTGCTCAAATCCATCTTCATAGGCAGCGTACAGCTGCTCTGGGGTTGCTATGACTGCTCCAATATCCAAACAAGCCTTCTGTGCAGTCTCAAAATTCAGAGTATACCTGCTGGTCGCCGCTCTGTAGTGAAACACAACCCCTACCAAGAGAGCAGCAAGAAATTATGGGTAGGTTCAGATATCCCCCCCATACTTTGCAAGGTTTCTTACTGGAGCAGTACATCAAATTCATTTCTCACATGGTCATAACAATATGGTGATCCTTTATTTTTACGTGGTGAGGAGCCCCAGAAATGCTATTCACCCAGGTGTCCTATTCTGCTCCATTAGAAGGTTTCCTAGCCAGGAATTCCCTATTCTCTTGAAGACAATCTAAGAAAAAGATTTAAGCCACTAAATCCCAAGTGGTGGATAGTTGTCCTAATTACAGGTAGTATTCACACTATATGGGGACACTGGACAACCAAAGGGAGTCAGTGCTGCAGGAGAGACAGAGTTAAGGGGGCCACAGGATCAACTTGCCCTACTTCATGATTTTATGTGCGGCCGACTCAACAGAAGCATGTGGAACATTCACTAACACCACTTCCTCCAAACAAAAAACATTGAAATATTTACTTCCTGAAACAATGTGCTATTATGAAAAAGACACTAGAATATGTATGAGTGAAAAGGCTTGTTCCAGTCCCTAATTTGCTCCTTAACCATGTATTGAATTAATCTCCCCCCACCATAAAGTGCAACAGATACTGCTTGTGTTATTTGATATGAAAGTCAAATTACGTGAAGGCTTTAAAAAGTTGGATAGGCTACTAACCGTTACCCAATATTTATCATACTAGCATAACTGAGAGTTTCCACTCAGACAGAGAAAATGCATGATTTTTATCCCAAAGAAGGCCTGAAGTAAAGTTCCCGAGACTCCCCGGAGTTGGAGCTAGGCATCTTGGTACTTGCCTCAAATTCCACTTTTCTGTATGTTAGGAACCACAAAATCTAGAGCACTAGGGCTCAAGGAATTCTCAAAGGCTGAGGTAAGAGCAGCTGAGGGGTGGGTGGGGGGTGGAGCTTTGGTCCTCTCCTGCCATTTCAACAGGAGCATCTCCATTTTTAACTGGAGTAAATATGGTGACTCATTTCTACAAGGTCTCAAAGTGAGTGAAGGTAAAGTACTTGGGAAATCACTGGAAAATAGAAATTGGGGTAACTGGGCTTATGGATGAGACTTTTTTAATACTTGTATTTCAGGGGCACCTGGGTGGCTCAGGCAGTGAAGTGTCTGACTCTTGATTTCAGCTCAGATCATGATCTCAGTGTTGTGGGATTGAGTCTGGTGCTAGGTTCCATGCTCAGTGCAACTCTGTTTGGGATTCTCTCCTTCTCCCTTGGTCCCTCCTCCCACTCACATACACCACACTCTCTCTCTCTCTCTCTCTCTCTCTCTCTCTCTCTCTCTCTCTCTTTCTCTCTCAAATAAATAAATAATAATTTTTTAATGATCATATTGCCTAAGACCACTTTTTAAAAAAATTATGCAGAATGAACTTTGGTTTCCAAGATACCTCCCACGCTCTTTTTATTCCCAGTAATTCCCTGGGATTGACAATAGTCTATACCCCACAGCCTGACTTTTAGCTATAAGACTGTCTTCTACATGCCCATCCTTAGATTGTTTCCGTCTCCCAAGACAGGTATGTGTCAATAAAAAGACACAGGAGGACAGACTAGCCATGTCACAGAAAAGCATCTCTGATAAGCATCAACACAAAAAGACCTGCATGGTCACCAAGCAGATGCACTGACAATTAACATCTATTTTCCCATTTCTGATATTACAACGAAAAATTCATCAGATGCCTTTCAGAAAATTCATACCTCTATAGAACTACTCTAAAAATGCCAGAAAGTATATATCATGCTATCTGGTAAGTAGGAGATAGTTTATAATGATCTCTAAGGCTTAAGCAAGATTTGAATGGTTTTAAATTAGTCTCATGTTGATCAAAGCTTCAAATAGTCCCTTTGGTAATTAAAAATCTTCCATGTGCACTGAAGACTGGCAGTAAAGGGGCACAGAGGGACCTCTAAGAGCAGGGCAGGGAATATCAGTCGGTATAAGTATCTGCAATTGTTGGGATAATTTGAAGACCTCATGGGGCTAAGGAGATTAAGTGGAGGATTTTCATTGTTTCAGAGGGGCAAGGGGCAAATCCATTGCTAATTCTTTAATGATGAAAATAGTAAGAAGTTGTTAAACTCTTTTTGGGATTTTAAAAACATATATAAATTTATACATAACCTATATGCTTATACATGATATAAATATAACACACACACACACAGAAATATCAGTAGAGCAAAACAGTCCTAGGCTAACTAAATTAAATAATGAAAAGGTTAAAAGAATGAAGAGACCAGGATATTTTGTGGATGCCTGGACAACATAAAAATAGACTGGTAGGAGAGAGTAACAGAATGTGAACATGAAAGGATGTACAGAAAATCAATTCATTGCATCTGAAATTCAAAGTATTTCCTTTTGGCTACACAAGAAAGTTTTAATAAAACCCTTTGTATATATTTCTGAAAGGTAAATATTTTATAGGGAAATGGAGGGATGGAAGAAAAATCTGTTCCATCATGTCCGGGTATTAGAATTTTGCTTAATAACTTGCCAAAATATTCTGTTTCCAAGAGCTCTGGTATTATGTGTGTACCCAATTAAAGCAATTTTTCTTTGCTTTGTCTCCTAACTTAAATTCAAATGACATATAAACCACCAGTGAAAATGGGCTAAAATGAAAATGCCTCATTGCAAGACTTAATGTATAACAGCTAGTGTATTACCCTTAAAAAAAAAATCACTGAGTTTTATTTTGATCCAATTCAAACGTTTATTAAGTCCTGGTCTTTCTAAGTCACTGTGAAAGGTATGATACTTACTATGTGCTTCATTTCTTCAATATAAGTTAAGATGGAATTTTTTTTTTAAAAGATTTTATTTATTTGACAGAGAGAAATACAGCCAGAGAGGGAATACAAGCAGGGGGAGTGAGAGAGGGAGAAGCAGGCTTCCTGCCGAGCAGGCAGCCCGATGTGGGACTCGATCCGGGGTCTCCGGGACCATGACCTGAGCTGAAGGCAGTTGCTTAACCAACTGACCCACCCAGGCGCCCCTAAGATGGAATTTATATTTCCTAAAAACAAACTCAAAGGTTTTAATAATCATGCTAGGGCAGAGAGAAAAAAGGAGAAAAGGTAGTGTGTGCATGTGTGTGTGTAAATGTAAATACACACATATTGTAAAAATTAAACTGTAGATCAGTCTTTATGGTCTTTAAAAGTAATCATTGATATATCTCAATAATGAAGTAATAATTCTTGAGCTATTTATCATGTCTTCAGGTATTCATTATTTCCACGATACTGCACTTGACCGTATTGAGTCAGTGAAGTTGTTGTGCAAAAAGTCACCTTCCTTGACCCTTGTAGAAATAACAGCTCATTTTTGGTGAAAGGCATGAACTGTTTAAATGACTGATGTTTCTTGCACTTGTCCAAATCCTGAACTATAGTTACTTTGGGTATTGTTTCACAACACTTCTGAACCAGGTATCATGTTACACTACTTGTCTTCCAAATCTGGAAAGCCTTACCATCCACCGCCAACGACACGGTGTCTTGCGTGTCTTCAATCCCATACATGACATCACAGCGATAGAGACCCGCATCACTGGCGCGCAGTTTGACCATGGTAAGTGAGGCATCACCCACAACCTCGGAGTGTGTGGGCACTGACACTCTTCCTTTATAGCCTTGACCAATCTTGATATTCCCATTTTGGGCTACAAGAATGGTAGTCTCCTTCAGATCTTTTCCATTCTTGTCCAATTCAATCTTAGACCATTTGATTCTAAGAAATTCGCTGGAGGTGTTGTAACTGGGTGGTAAGGTAGGCATGGTTGAAAAATGACAAGGTAGGTTGACTTTTCCAGAGAGGGAGCCCTTGACAGGTGGGCTTTCTCCCACTTTGACTAGAAGAAAGAGAAAATACCAAATTAACAGTCCTAGAAAACTCAACTGAGTCTATTAAATAAGTGAATGGACAAGAAACCCTTGCTTTGGTTTGGTTACATCTTCAAAATGTGTGATAATTAGAGTGACTTTATATATAAAGAATAGTATGCAATTTTAATAACATTTTACAACAAGGACAGGGATTCATAATGCTCATTTTTATGTACTAAAATATGGCATTTATTTTGAAGTATTTGTAACTTAGTGTTCAACAGGAACAGAATAAGTGATAGAATAAGGAGTGTATAGGAAGGCAAGCAATCAAGGGCAAAAGGAGACTAAAATCAGTAATGCAGGATTCAAAGACTGGACGAATGTTGGGAAGAGCAGTTGGAAGGCAAAGTTATGTCTACAGTCAGAAGAGGAAAACATTTAAGATAACTGCCATATTACCTTAGAGGAAATGAAAATAAAATGCAAAGAGGAAGTGAAAATTTTAAAAAGGTACTTTAGTAGACTGGAGCAGGAGGATGTCTAACAACTTGAAGGACCCTCATTCGGTTCAGTGTTTGAACCAAAGGTTTTCATCATAATGACAAATCCAGCTGCAATCACTTTTTAGTGAAACATTACCTCTCAGTTGTATCCTGGGGTAAAATTTTGGTCTGTTCATCCAATCCACATAAAGTATTAACCTGCACAATGTCTTTCTGTTTAAGCCCTTAAACTTTAATAAGAAAGAATATCTTGACTGCAATTTAACACTATCACATGCAAAAAAAAAAAATGTTCTTTTATTCTTACAGGAATCCATACCTCTTTCTTTCCTCTTCCCCCACATCTTCCAGTTCCTACTAATTGGCTAGACAATGTGTTGGCAATAATAATAGAAATTATGTTAAGACACAAACAATTCTACTTCATGAAAATATGATGAACAAGTTAACAGTAGCCTCCAGATGGATAAAACAATATTTCTTAATTAACAGGATGATGTGTGTCTAACATCTAGTGTGTTAGTAGCCAAGGTATTGACAACATACATCTCAATAGAGACATACATCAGAAATGATATATTTGTCACACAGCATTGAGGATTCAGTTGGGGATAAGTCATTTTGAAAATTGCAGGAAAATAAGGAGATACTATGGACTTTGAGAAAAAAATACTCTCTACTATTAAAGATTGAAATTTAACTTCAAGATGACTGGCCTATAAAACCTTTCATATGATACAAAAAAATCTAAACAATCAATAGAGTATTTTATTTACTGTATTTGATAGAAATCACTCACATATTTCTAATTTATAATGGCCATTTTTGTCATGCATTTCTTTGTCATCTTACTAACCTATATACAACTTGTCCCAAAATAGGATTTAAGGCACTTAACAAAATTAAATAAAAATAAAATATACTATTAACTGCACTAAGTTTTTAAAATGTTACTAAAATCATTATCATCCTGGAATATAGTATCAAGGGAATAATTCCATTCTATTAAATCCCTGGCTTACAAAATAAATTATCTTACTTAAAGTTAACTCTCAAGAGTGAAACTAGCCCAATCACCTACTATAGCTGCTCCACTGAGAGGAAGTGACATCCAAGCTCCCAGCTGGCTGGTTACAGACCTGAGTGAGAATGCATGTCTCCTCTCCTCACACTAATCAAGTGTGAGGAATCTTTCAGCTTTTATTTATTGGGTTCTTCCCCTGCCCCTAAATTAGTGTTAGTTCCTTCGCAAAATCTAGACCCATCTTACTTCTATCCCATCCTATTTCTATTCCATCCTATTCTTTAACTGCTATCTGCACTGACAGCTCTTAGTAATTCCATGACCTTTTAAATAAATCTATAATGTTCACAGGGGATCCCTACCAGATTCATAATCCTTTAATTTGGGTCCCATTAAGGAGATGATGACAAAACAAAGATTTTTTTTTTTTTTTGCCAAGATTAAGGGTCCTGAGAAAGGAAGGGGGGGTGAGAACTCTATGATCTAAAAATTTCCTAATTTACATTTATCATATGTTCTAGGAAATCCCATCTTGCTTCCTGAAGAATCATTTAGATGATTAACTTCACCACAAATAATATATTGCTCTTTTAATGCAGAATAAACAGTTTTTCCACCAACCTTAATTATGATAAAAATTATGAGATTCTTTATCATTTCTTTAAAAATGAGTTTAAGATAAAAGATGTTCAATTCTGTAATATTTATTACCAAATTTTAATTATTTTCACAATTTTAGATGTGTAGAGGCAGAAATGAGAGTCTTGGGTGGTTTCTGAAACTCAGAGCATTGCTCAATAACTGTGCTATTATGAAAAAATATATTGGAACAAAATGATGTCAAAGGCAAATTTCCCAAGGGTGATTTATTGTTCTAGATGTTTATAGATACAAGAAAATTAAAAACTTCAGTTGGACACAAGTATATATTCATGGAGAATCCAGTCTTAACAACAGGATTAACAAGAAGCTGTGTGGTCAAGTCTTCTGTGTATAAAATCTTGAGTTTTAATGCACTGGGTCACAAGAACTAAGTTCACTGAATCTAAATATTTTAAAAGAGAAATTTAGTAGTTCAGAAGAGTATCTTGCCATGCATGTTTTTTTTAAAAATGTTACCTGCGAGAAGTTGTCTGAAATTGTGAATAATGCAAGTAATAAAAATGAATGTTAACAAAAAGTTCACTGTCCCCACCAGATAGTTTGTGGTCCAAATGAGTTCAGTGAGGGAGAAATCTCTGCATAATAAATGATCATTTACCCTTCTTTCTCTGTCAGTAAATTCTGTGGTGAAGAATGATGTAAAGTCTATCTATACAATTTGACCAAACGCTCGCATGTGCGCGCGTACACACACACACACCTTGGCTAAATAAATGTCAGATTGAGAATATGGGAATTTATTACTCTCCCGAGTAATAAATATCACTGTCTTGTTCATTCATTCATTCATAACTGTGCATGTCTCATTCACTAATATTTGAGGAATATCCAAACAACCAGGTCAACACTAGATAATCAATATAATAGGTATTGTTAAAGCTCAGAGCTCTTTTTACATTAAAATAAAGCCAATAACCAGGGGACAAGGTATTCATTAATGTTAGTTATTTATCTTTTGAGTGCTTAGAAATAAACAGAGAAAAGCTTAAGATGAAAATACTTGTGTTGACTCATAACAAATTACTGCAGTGAATCCCCCTATCCCACTATGAACTTGGCAAGTCTGTTTTATGTGGATCATATGTTTTCAACTCTCACCCCTCATATGAAAAAAAATTAAATTCTTCTGAAATAAGCCCCTAGCTAATTACATCTCTTAATCATGATCAGAGATGTACAAAGAACTTGATTCTTGGAGTAAAGTATCATACAGTGGTTAAGAACACGGACTGTGGAGCCTGACTGTCCAGGTTCTACTCCAGGCTCTATAACTAAACTGCTGTATATACTTCTATATTAGCTATGTCTCCAAACCTTTTGATAGTAGAGTTTCCTCATCTGCCAAACGGAGAGACTAGAAGCATCTGTCTCATTGGAAAGTTAAAATTCAATAAATTATATAAAATACTCGGAAGAAGGCCTTACATGTAGCTATTATCCAATACTGCTAGCTATTATTATTATTATTATTATTATTATTATTATTATTATTATTTTAAAATGCCATCAAGGAACTATATCATAAGTGTTTTGGAATTTTCCCCATTGCTTGTGTGAATTCTTGCTTTGCTTTAAGCAGAAAGTCTAAAGTGCTTTAAATGTCCCTCAAAGTTCTCCCACTCTTTTCTCTGTTATTCCTCTTCTGTTACTACCCAACTAAACCAACTCCATTTTCTATATATATTTCCTTTCTGTGTTCTCCCTTGTCACTGGATGCTATTATTCTTCCCTGTCTGTGACTTTCACCTTTACTTCCTGAAAACACCAAAGAAGATAGCACCTGGGCTGTTCATAGGTTGGTGGAGCATAAACTTTGATAGCCATCTTGGTTTAAATGTTACTTTCTCAAAGAGGTCTTTCCACCTTCCCCCGACCCAGGCCATTCTTTATTATATCACTCAGCTTTATTTTAATCAGTCTGAAAGTACCTGGATTTTTAGTTTGTTTATTGTCTGCATCATATAACTAGGAGACTGAGTTTAATGAAATCCAGAACAATGTATGGCTTTATCCACTGGTATATCCCCAGACACCCATAATGTAACCTGGCACATAGAAGGAACTCAAACAATATTGTTATCCAACAGTACATGAATGGATAGGTGAATGAATGCATGAATGAAACAGAAGATCAGTAGATGAAATGGTACTTAAGTTTTGAGTCTTGAAGAATGAATTGAAGAGGAACTGTAAAGAACAATAGAAGGGACTGCCAGGCAGAAGAAATTACTGTCAAAAACCAGAGAATATGAAAGTCTATCTGTGGAATTGTGAATTAGTTCAGAGAGGCTGAAGCATAGAGTTAAGTGTGAGAAATAATTGGAAGCTGGTCTGGAGACATCAGATCACTGAAACTCAGGGCAGTATCTTTCCTCATGGACTACAGTCTAGGAATTTGGAAGTATAGAACCTTCATTAGGTGGATAAATAATTTAAAGATGAGAAAAACAGTACATGTGCACTTACCCAGTTACCTCAGAAGAGAGAAACT